>MU866189.1:0-92559 GCA_033296915.1 Triangularia setosa | reverse complement strand
AAATGAATGTTTTGGCCATGTAATACGAAAGGGGGTACCTGTACGGATCATGTCCAGTTGTGGGGTAATCCGGTTGTTGGGTCACGCCGTCTAGAGCCCAGACTGTAGCTTAGCTGAATGCCATTGTCATTGACCTGTCAACCTGTGCTACCCGTGACAAGTTGTGGCAAGTATAGCCGAACGGTCCTTGGATTCACTTTAGCTCAGGGTGATGCTCACTGCGCTCACTTTTTGCTCACCTTCTGAGACCAATACGGACTGAGCCAAAACATGTTGTCGGGTATAACTATATAGATATATACCCAACTCCTCATGTACCCATCCCCTCTTAAACACGACACAACCTCCCATTCTGGCCCCCAGGGTACCCATCCGCCGTGACAACCCTCCACTCCTCACTACCCGCCGTCGTCTGCGCCCAAAACAACCCCCACGGATCCCTCTTCCTCTTGATCCCCAACAGCTTCTTGTAGTTCCCGCCAAAGAAACTATCCTGCCACTTCTTCTCCGCCGGATCACCCTCATTCATATACGACCCCGCGCCCGGAGTCAACTGCTTGAACTCGTCCGTGTACTTATACGAGTGCTCATCCCTTGCCTTTGCCTGTGCGGTCGTTAGCCCAGCAGGGACCACCTCCATGAGCGCACCGGGGAGGGCAGTCTCCCTCCAGGCGGGGTGAACAGCGCTGTTCTCACACCCGGGGTAGCCGGCGACCTTGCAGGTTGGGGCGTACCCCCAGCCGTGGAAGACAAGACCCCCTTCTTCAACGCCTGCGCGGATGGCGGCAAAGGTCTTGTTCCAGAGGCTGGCGTTGAGGAAGTTCTTGCGGGGGAAGAGACGGGAGCGGTAGCGGGTGTTGGTTGGGTTGGAGAAGCCTGTTCTTTGGCCGTTGCCGGCGTAGAGGGCTGGCGCGATTTGGCTTGCGGGGGGGAGGGAAACAGGGATGGAGATGGCATTGAGCTGGGTGTAGAGGGGTTGGAGGGCAGCGATGGCGTCGGACGCGGTGATATTGGGGATGATTTGGTTGGAAGTGAAGGCGAAGCTGTTATTGCCGAGGGGGAAGATGTAACTGAAGCAGTACCCGCCTAGCTCCTGGACTTTGAGACAGTAGTGGTAGGAAAGTTTGACGCCTTCCCAGAATTCGGCAGGTTTGTTGTTGATAAAGTTGCTATTAGGGGGAGGCTGGATGCCTTGGTTGACGACGATGGGGAGGGGGTAGCGGCCGTTGGTGGAGTTACTCGGGAACCCGATGTTGCCAAAGTTGAGGCCGATAGTGACGGTGGTGATGGGCGGGTAGGCTTTTACCACCACGGATGTAATAACGCCCCAGGTGCCTGTTCAGCAAGTCAATATCGAAGCACTCCGAACAAAGATCCTACAGGCGAACTCACTTCCACCACCGCCCCTCAAGGCAAACCATAAATCCTCATGATTGAACGGATCAACAGTCAGAAACTGTCCATCAGCCGTCACCACATTAATCGCCAACACTTGATCCGCTCCCAACCCATACTTGGACGTCAAACTCCCATGTCCAGCGACCGAGATCCACCCTCCCACAGCACCCACTGTCCCCCAGCCAGGACCCACCAGTGAGATATTGTTCCTCGCCATGTGGTTAAACAACTCAAAAGACTCAATCCCTGCACCAACGTGCGCTGCCGGGCCGGTGTACTTCCCCATCGTGAAATTAGGGAGATACTCAAAGCTCTTGAGGTTATGAACCCAGATGCTCAATGACCCAGCGCCCATTGACCTCCCTCCAAAGTCATGCCCTGTATTTCTGTTTTGTTTTGTCAGCTTTTATTCTTCCCAAAATTTGTCCCCTCAGAAGACTTACTTGATGACGACCCGGAGATTCTTATTCCTCGCAAAATTCACCGCAGCCTGCACATCCCGCACACTGGTCACATTAACGACATACTCTGGCCACCCACCCCTCTTGCATTCCCCTGTGGCATTGACGTTCAAGACACAAGTGCTCCCCTGCGGCCATTCCGTCAATGTCGTAAGCGGCTCATCAAGCCAGAAGTGCGTTTGCCCAGCTTGGGTAGCTAGCCATTGGCACTGCGTAAGATTCTGAAGCGGGCCGGAGTAGCAGGCTGCTTGGGGTGGCTCAGGGCGAAGCAGAGATCCATTGAGGAAAGTGCCGAGTTTGGACCATTCCGACTGTGAAGGCCAGTCAGGAGTTCCAGGAAAGGCACGGCATTTAGGCTTGGAGCGGGGTGGTTTGGAGGTGTCGCCGAAAGAGAGAGAAGGAAAAGAGCGGACGTCAGAAGAGGTGATGAGGGCTGTTTCGTAGGGGAAGAGTGTTTTGGTTTGTTTGGCGGGGTTAGGACTTCCCCCGGCGGCAGCGAGACCGAGAAGGGACAAGACGAGGAGGCCGTGCATGGTTCTTGACAGAGCTATCGGTAGCCACCGCGCAAGAGAATTTCAACTGCGCCGCCATTCATGTTTGTGTGATGGTGGGACATGGTCTGGAATTTGTACGAATTTCACTGCAGTAGCCAAGAAAGGATTCAGTTACATCGACGGTAGAGGAGACATGTATTGGCGGGACGAACGTGCGGAAAATGGGAGAAAGGATTGTCTTGCCTGTGTCTTGGAAGGCTTCCCTCGTGGTAGACCTCCTTCAGGATCTTTTCGGGATACCAAGAGTTTTCGGTGTAGTACAAATGCAGCCGGTTCCATTGTTGGTTGTGGTGATTTGCCATGAACCCCAGCATTGCAAGCTAGTAATCCTGTTCGTACAGGACATACCATCCTTGCCTCTCCCCGGATATGGCCCTGTGTGCTTTACTGTTTGAGCACCGAAGTTGGGGTGTTGGGAAGAGGTTGGGGGCCAGGATCACGATCCAGAATATTCCCAGAAGGGTAACCCAGGCTACCAGGATCCGAGCAAGCCCGGGGTGTGTCGTCCGGGGAAACATTGGAAGCATTTCCCGTCGGCATAGCTTATGCAACAGGGGGACAATCGCATGGGTAAACTGCTTCTTTCCCCCCTCTTTCTCCCATCTTTAACATAGACCCTGGCTTGCCACGTCTGCATATGCACCTCATTCGACGGTTGGCTGCCATTTCTTGCAGGTTCGTCACGCTTAATCAGCAAGGGCTCAGTTAGCTAGTGGCTGTATGGGTTGAGGCTGGGACGTTGGGTGTTCCCCCGGTCTTGTACATACATAGGAGGATGACGCCGATCCTTTCTCGAAATTGCGTCTGGCCCCGTGACAAGATAGCTATTATTGTTCTATTAATTGAAACCATGTGGTTGGGTGGGCGGGGGGAGGGGTTGTCAAGCGGCGACGATGCTACCTTGGAGGCCCTCATCAATTTATCAGCAATTAAATCCAAAAGAAATTCCAATTTGGAGAACGTGTTGTTAGATGTAGGGCTCCTGTAACCTTAACCGGGACCGCGGGACGGCACGGAGGTTGGTGTGGATACGTCCGTTTGTCGGCCGATTTCGAACTTTTGAGCCAAGCCGCAATGAGACTCTCGGTTTCGGTTTGGGGTCGGGTGGCCTTGGAGAAGAAATTCCCTCTGATATGCAATGACGGAAGGAAGAATTGGGATCTGTCACCAATCGGTAACTGGAAAAAGGTAGGTGGGTGACGGCGGTGAAGGATCGGGTGAACACCTCCAATGGTGTGATTGCCAATGAATTACTGCAGCCCGGAACAAACTCGGACATGTCGCACAGCACGTGGAATTTCTGTAGAGAAAAGTTCCAGGGGATTTCGCCCGACGGTGACTGCATTATTGTGCGAGAACGACTAGCCAACATGCTCGGAGACCCGGGTTCTTCAACCTCTGGGAATGACCAGGGCATGAGGGAAGCACCACACGCCTGTGTTCACAGGAGCCGCAACAGAGGTAGAAAAACAACACTATTATCTATAGTCTGCACATCGTCAGTGCTCTATGCTCTTTATCTATATTCTACCTACATCTCTGTATCATCCGACTCCCAGGTCCCAAGTCCCAAGTCCCAAGTCCCAAGTCCCAAGTCCCCTCTTTACAATCCAAAACAACTTAATTTCCATATTCGTGACATCATTAACCTCCAACATAACCCCTAAACATCATGAATCCTACGCACCAGAAAGCCTGGGAGGCCTCGCGTTAGCAGCAGCCACAAAGTGTCCCCAGGTGATCAGCTCCCGGCTGCAATCATCCTGATCAATCGAGCACTCAATCAACGTCGGCCCCTGAGTATTCTCCGACGCCACCTTGATCGCATCCTGCAGCTCTCCCGCCGTCTTCGCAGATAGGCCCTTTGCATTGCCATCCTCCCCGTTGAATGCCTGCACCAGAAGCGCATAGTTCCAGTTCTTGATCTTGTTATAGCTGCCGTCGTGGATCTCGACCTCGATGGTATACCCCCTGTTGTTGATCAACACAATGGTGATGGGCAGATTGAACCTCACCATCTGTGACACCTCTTGTGCGGTGACCTGGAACGAGCCATCACCCACCATGACGATGGTCTTGCGATCGGGGTGTCGGAGGGCATAGCCAAAGGCAGCGGGGATCGACCATCCAATGTGGCCCCAAGCCATCTCGATCTCGAACTGTGCACCTGGTGGGAGCTTGAGCTGCACGCCGTTGAACCAGCTGTCCCCCGTCTCGACGAAGAGGGTGGTCTTGGGACCAAGCAAAGCCTGGATCTGCCTGCTGATTTCCTTGCGGGTGAGCTCGTCTCCTGGGGCAGCAGTGTGGACGAGGACTGGGTCGGGTTTGAGGTGGTTGTACTCAATCATGGTCGAGTTGTTGTACTTGACCTGGGTTGCCAGGTGGGAAAGGAACTCTCCAAGGCGGACACGGCTGAAGTGAGCGCCAGGGAAGGTGACGTGGTCCATTTCTGCTGCCATGAGGGGAATGTCGGGCATGGCTGTCCATCCTACTGTGCTGTAATCGGTGAAGACGGTGCCAACACAAAGCAAGGCGTCGGCCCAATGAACGATGGAGTCTGCTGCGTCGGTGCTGACGGTGCCCCAGAAGATGCCGACAAATTGCTTGTGGTCTTCGGGGAACATGCCCTTGGCTGCTGGCTGAACTGCGACGGCACACCCCATTGCCTCTGCGAGCTTGAGAAGAGCCTCTTCGGCACCATCACCTGCGCGGCGGAGCTTGGGACCCACGAGAATGACGGGCTTGAGTTTGCCAGAGAGGTACTCGGCTGCGCAGTTGGCAGCCGCCTCCAGGGCCGCCTTGTCACTCGTAATAGGATAGGTCACTGCGCTGATAGGTCCTGGGCGGACACATTCGGCGCCGGAAAGGTTCGTTGGGATCTCAATGTAGCACGGCTTGCGAGCCAACAGGGCATGGCGGATGGCACGGTCGATGAGCCGGGGGGCTTCGTGTGCTCTTGCGATGGCAACTGCGCAGCAGGTGATCTTCTTGGCCATCTCTAACTGGTAGCTGTAGTCAGTCGTGCCGAGTGTGTGGTGGAGGAGGTGGAACTGGCTGGCATCATTGGTGTTTGGTGAGCCGCTGATGAGAATCAGGGGAAGATTCTCGGCGTAGGCACTGCCGGTGCCATTGAAGGCCGAAAGAGCACCGACGCTGAAGGTAACGACACATGCTGAGACTCCGTTGGCACGGGCGTATCCTTCAGCTGCCAGCGAGCAGTTGAGCTCGTTGGCACAGCCAACTTCGGTGAGGTTGGGGTTGGCTTGGAGTTTGTCGAGGAGGACGAGGTTGTAATCACCCGGTACGACAAAGTGATGTCGAATGCCAATTTGGACGAGACGTTCGGCAAGGTAGTCTCCAACAGTATACTTTGTTGGAAGTGACGACATGGTTATATGTGATGTGTTGTGATGTGGTTGTGAAACCAAGAAGAGAATGTCTCTTCAAAGTGATGGTAAAGAAGCTTGCAAATGCATGTTGAACACCAGCCGTGAGGGCGATATCTCGTCAACCTTTATTCCCTTTTGACCAAGAGGTCTCGAATGTTTCTTGTCGCCGCCTTCAAGTGGTATTGCGAAGCCGGCGACGGCACTGTTCCCACTGCTCCCGCTGATGTGGGTCTCCGGCGGTACTTGGCAGGTTTTTGTCCCTGGCTAGAGCCACCAAGAAAAGCTTATCTCGACCACCCCACGCCGCCTCTGCAACGGCGCGGTTGAGGCTCTGGCACCCGCGGGCCTGGACTCGCTCGCGTCCCGAGAGAAGGTGGCGTGAAAGGCGTCAATACGAAGGACTGTTATCATGTAAGCACGTTGCGATCATGATCATCATCAGGTTCAATGCGCCCGATGTCGTTTAGGCAGGGTGTTCGGTGATCGGGCCGATCCAGGGGAAGATAAAAGTGGACGCTTCAGACAGATCAGCCCACCCACGGTCTCGATGCGCTGGTTCAAATGTAACCGCGGGGACACCCGGCGGTAAGCGCGGCTGCAAGGTCTGAATAGAGTGTAGACTCATTCTGATGCAGTACAGGATACATGTACAGTGTATTTGTCAAGTAAGACAACTCAATCGATAACGCCAAGATCTCGTGATGTTGAACGAACACGCAGCTTGTCTGTTCAGGCCCCACACCCGACAACGCCCGCCACGCCGCGAATCTTCTACCACCCGGCATCTCTCGGGCCCGCCCACGTTCGTCAATTAGTAACTCCCATCATGCCTGAAGTGAAGGCGTAATACCAACTGATACCGACTGTATGATGGCCGCCGTGCTTGCAGCACTCTTGTGACTCCTATTCATTAGTTTCTATCATTAACCCCTGCGCCTTACAGAACAGCGACGAGCAATACAGGAGCCATCTGGACACAGACCAGTTTCCAGAACTTCTTCTTTTCCATAGAGGCACAGACCTTGCCATTTCATTATGGCCACTAACGGCTGTACATTTAATGCTTGAACACCTCAGATCAATCTCATGCCTGATGAGCTTGTGTTGTCATGTTTATTGGGGATGTGGCCCCCTCACTAGAAGTCCCAGGTGCCGGGAAATACCAGCAGCGGATGGGCCGCCCTAACCCCATACCGAGGCCCGTTTGTTGAAGAAGGCTGGCCATTCCATCTGTCCGAACATGGTGTCGTTGCTGGCTACGAGAATCTCGGAAACCAACTCGGAACAATTGGAGGGCGACCGTGCAGGTCCTAAGACGCCGTCATTGTATCGAACAAAGTCGTTAGCTGCGGATTCATCGTAGTCATTGTGCGGCTCAGTATCCGACCCCAGCATATACCTGAGGTTAAACATCGTCGCATTTCCTTAGACCAGTAGGGCTAGGGCGGCAGTCAAAGGCGGCCAGCGCGTGGGGCTGTACAGCGCATTGAAGACCGTGGTAGACCACACATCTGGGTAGCCAACAAGGCCGCAGGTTCGTCTCTCACTGCCCAAATAGAAGTGATAAGCTTTTCAGTCAGATCTTCTTTGGTCTCCGCCAGCTCGGCTAGCGGACAACTTTCCTTGCCTGCTTCGATACACTCACCCACAAACCTGAGAAAGACCTTGTCCGTATCATTGTTCGTTTCAGGATCCTTAAAGGAGGTATACCAATCAAATTCGGTTGCAACAACGCCGATAACGACACTCCTCGATCTCTCGGGAAACATCGTATAGGTTTGTCCCAAGATGATGCCGTAGCTGAAACCCCGTTAATACATGTCTGGTAGACCAGGCTCATCCTGCCGCCTCCTGGTCCTCCGGGGCTGAGCAGGATGTTGATATTGCCATTGGCTGTAGCACTTTTGCCCCTCGGTCGAATAAGGGCGATATTGTAATGAATTTCGTTACTAATGCTATTGTTGCTTGCGTTGAATTGATCCATTGTATCGGCAGGTGAATTCATTCAAGCTGGTGGTCATCGTCGATTGTGGGACTGGCGGGGGCATGTTGTCCAGCTGAAGCTCTCCTCTTCATACTTTTGTCCTTCAGTCGTTTGATGTGAAACCGTATGCAAGTGCCACCATTGCAACGAAACAGGCAATAAGGGCCAAAGATCGCATCATTGAGAAAATCAGCATAATTCTGGCAGGTTGTCATTGGCAACCTTTCAAACTGGAAAGCTTGTTGTGGTTTTGGTGACACTTTGTCGATCATCATGTTTCGTTAGCACGCACTGCTCAATCGTCCATGTTTGCCGTAGATGATGTAGTATATATGTGCTGCGGTGCTGTTCCTATGAGGGGTTTCAAGATTGACAAAGATATCGCCGGTCCCCGCTAATAATATCAACGTACAGGCGAGTCCGGATGGTGCTGTCGTTCCAACCTGAACCATCACCGAATCCAACAAACAAAGATAGTTCTGATGTCGATGTGCCAAGCGAGACGTGCTCCGATGTTCGGGCCGAAGATGCTGTGTGAATTTGGTGCCGGTGATTCGGAGTGCACTTGAAGTCGACCTGCAAGTGAACAGTAGACGATGTGGGGTGACACAAAGGAGAGGAGAAAACCTAACAGCAAATGAATATTGCCAAGATGCAATCTTTATCGTACAAAGGCTTTTTTTCACCGCTTTTCCATGAGACACTTGCAGATTGGGGAATACAGAATATCCAAGGCGTCGTTACACTGCTCGCATTTGGACATTGTTGCTGACATGATGGGGACGTGGAGACCATGGAAGCAGCAATAGTTGTCAACTGCGGGGTACCCTAGCTGGTCCCCAATGAGACATTTCCATGCCAATGGCCGACTACTTCCAATCTTTGGTATGAAGCAAGCGTCTCAGTTACACCACGTCCCTTGAGGTTGGTTGTTGCTCGGTTCCAACACTTTGTGATCCGCCGTTACACAGGCTGACGTTTATTGCCCAGCATACAGGAACTTCCACGAAACGCCGCCGGGAAGATCATCGATAGGGCCTTCGGACCCAATAGTATCTCCAACCCTGCAGTCGGGGCTGCTGGGTGAATCCTGCTTGCAGCGATGCAACCTAACGGGTCGGTTTGCCAAGGGACCCTTCACTGTCTCGGGTTCTGATCCAGCGGGACGGACAACCTCACGCCGAGCATGTTGCAATAGACGAGACTCAAATATTGGCACTACCCATCACTATGGAGACAACCGGTACAGGCCTGATCTTGGCTACCATACCAGCTCCGTTGCGCTTCCACCCTCATCATGCACGCTATCAAGCTTCTAGTCGTCGCCGTCCTCACGGGCGCTACATTAGCCAAGAAAGATGAACCCAACTTTACCTTTGAGACGAGGCAGTTGACAAGCCAAGATGCAATCAAATACCCAGGCATTGCCTTCGGGGCTACCTCCTCGGCACCTGTCAACTACATCGGACTGAGGTGCAAGATCGGACCCCAAGACGCCGCTTGGCCTACCATTGACGAATGGACCAAGCTAAACACAACACTCGGTGGCAAGCTGTTGAGACCTGCTCCAGCCCCGGTTGTTTGCTATCCAGGACCAAGCTACAATGCGGCAGCCTGTGAATTTCTTGTAGGTGGCGCCGCCAGGCGCACCAGGTTCTGGCTCGACGACCCCCTTAGTGTTTTCAGCCCGTGGACACAGGGGAATACATGTCTACTATCTGCCAATGTCAGTGGGCCCACCAGGAGCTGCACCCAAGGGGGCTTCCCAGCGTATGTAGTAAACGCCACATCCGTGAGAGATGCCCAGGTGGCGGTCAACTTTGCCCGGAACAACAATATCAGGTTAATCATCAAGTAAGGCATAAACAAGGAAACTAATACAACCAGAATGTGGCTAACAGCCTGCCTAGAAACACAGGACACGACTTCTTGGGTCGTTCGAACGGTTACGGATCACTAAGCTTGTGGACACACCACCTGAAAGGCATCGAGTACGTTCAGAACTACAAAGCTAGCCAGTACAAGGGCCCGGCAGTCAAACTCGGTGCCGGTGCCGAGACCTGGGAGGCAAACAATGCCATGATTGCGCAAAACTTCACCATTGCCGTTCCCAAGCTCCCCACCGAGACAGTCGGAATTGCCGGCGGCTGGTTCCAAGGAGGTGGCCACTCCAACCTGGCTTCTCTCTGGGGCCTTGGAGCTGACCAAGTCCTGAAAATCAACCTCGTCACTGCCGATGGCAAATTCATAACAGCGGACAAGGATAGCAACAAAGATCTCTTCTTCGCCGTACGTGGAGGAGGTGGAAGCACCTATGGCGTCGTCACCTCGATCATAGTCAAGGCCTCCAAAGGCCTCGTCACTCTCGGCAGTGCAACCTATGGCTTTACCACAGGTCAAATCGCCCCGTCGACCTTGCAGAATCCAACCGTCAACGTCAGCAACACTGAGAACTTCTGGAACGGTGTAGAGATCTACCTAGCCTTCGCGAAGAAGATCGTCGACGCCGGCGGCTTCGGCCACGGAGACATCACGTACCACGGCAACACGAGCTTCTCTTTCGCCGGAACCTTCCTCATGCCTGGGTTCTCCGCAGAGAAGACTCAAGAGTTCATCGCCCCTCTGTTCAACTCCTTCCGCACCGAAGCCGGTATCAACATCTCGAACCCAGTCGCGAGGGTGGTCGCCTACGCAGAGTCTGGCAACGGGACGAATGCCGCCCCGGGGAGTAACACCTTCTCCTCTCGCCTCTTGCCCCGGACGAACTGGGACGACTCTGCCATTCTCTCCCAGACTTCTGATGCAGTGAGAAGAGCAGTAGAGAAGGGTTTCAACGTCCGCACCCGAGCCTACGGGCCAAAGCTGGAACTGGTCAAGGGGCCCTACGCCGCCCAGGGCGTCAGCCCGCATATGAGGAAGATGGTGATTCACCTGACTGTCTTCTCTCCGGTTGACGTGTCCTCTTTATGGGTGCTGGAATCTGTCCCTGGTGAGGCAGCAAGGCAATTCAAGATTGCACTGGAGAGACTGGAGGATGCTACTGACGAAATAAGGCGGGTTACACCGGGGAGCGGGGCGTATTTTAATGAAGCTGGGAGGTTGGAGCCAGATTGGCAGGAGGGTTTCTTTGGAAGGGATAATTATGGGCGGTTGCTGAAGGTGAAGAAGGAGAGAGATCCTTGGGGGTTGTTTTGGGTTCATAAGGGGGTGGGCAGTGAGGGGTGGAGGGTGGAGGCGGTGGATGAGTTGTCGACGAATAACGGGCCTTTGTGTCGGGTCCCACCTGGAGGTGGGAAGGTGTTGAAAGCTTGATAGAGGCAGAGCGGCCTCGATGGAGAGACTTGGGTTTGGCGTGTAGGAGAGATCTTGGTGTTGCTTCAGGCGAGATAGAAGAGGCGAGCGATACGTAGTGTTTCCATTTTCAGAACAGCTTATTATGGATCAATTAGCTCAATGCGAAGATATTCTTCAGTCGGGGTCTACCAGCATGCCCAGACGTAGGACGCCGGTGTTCTTCGCCAGTCGGCGATGTCGATACAAAGAATGAGGCTTTCTTGTCCTCGTACCGAGCCCAAAATCGGTCAACCATGGGAACACACAACCGAAGAGATTTTTTTGACGAGCGCCACCGGAAGGCCCGATCATGCCAGATTCTTATCGTGAAAGATCCAAAAGGGAAACGTGAAGCGATCTAGGGCCGGGGTCCCGCCCCCCCGACTACCCCAGAAAAAATTCGGTAGAATCGTCGATTCCGGTACGCCCGCGTTTGAAGGGCAGCTAGAGCTTCTAGCTGAGTCTTTTTAAGTGTCTTTGTGGCGGTTGCCAAGTCTGCGGCTGCGAGTAGCGATCCTGGCTGATGATACGTCGATTTGTAGGCCACGGTTACATTCAGGGGAGTTTGTTGAGCTGTCAATTCGCTCGCTTCCACGATGTCAAAATCTGGGGTTGGCACTAGACCTCTGGGGGCAAGTTCGGAACCAAATGATACGGGTGTTTGTACCTGGGTCGTTGTTACATGGCCGTTGCTATTCCTGAATATTGATGACCGTTGTGGATTTGCTTGTTTCTTGGTTCTCACTTGGCATCCTGGTTGCGAGGAGGGAATCCGGGTATGGCTTCAACAAGCGATGGCAGTAAAGGGTGTTGAGACTTGAGCAAGCGGTCTGCTCAAGAGCTAGTCGCAAAGAGGGAGGAAACTTGTATAAAGAGCTGCCTCCCGCTCCCTGATGACAGCAACAACGTCTCAGCTTCTCATCACCCTCCACACCTCTCCTCTCAAGGCCTCACTATCTCGTCTTCTTCCTGCTCCCTCAAAAACACAAAATGAAGTTCCAGCACCTCCTCACCCTTCTCGGTGCCACCCTCGTCATGGCCGCCCCTCCTAAAGGACTTGGACTTTCACCCGTTGACAGTCTCCAGCCGGTTAAGGAAGGCGGATGTATCCCGGCCTCTTGCACCTCATTCGGGTGCTGCTCTGGTGGCTGTGGGTACTGGTGTGTAAGTATTGTCCCCAAAACGTCCTCCTATATCAACCTTGAAACGCTGACGGTTTTGAATTCTAGCGCGCGTGTGGTATCGACTACAACTGCTAGGCTGCATCATGGAAGGGTTCTTGAGGGCATGGAAACGGAAATGATTCTGTGGTCATCGCCTTAGTCTGCGTGTTGAGACGGCCAAAGGGTTGGTATATTCGAGAGCTACTGTTAGGTGCGCTTGTTGGTCAGCTGGAGCAAGGATAGTACGTACCTTGCGCGGGGTACCTACTCGAAGCAGAAAGTGAATGTACATGTACGTGTGGTGCTTACCGTGGATGTTTGGCACAGATATCAAAAGCCAATAGAATCAGTCATGTCATTCATATTTGTGCCTGGTGCGTAATGCTCGATATCCCATACCTGGCTCTGTTGCCTGTGCCGTGGGCGTTTTCTGCCCCGGTAAAAGGTGGAAATCCCAAACCAAAAGAAGCCTGGCGAAGGAAAGGGCAGCTCTGAATGCTCTCCCATCTCTCGCCAGAAATTCCATTGAACAGTCCAGCCCACCCCTCGACGCTTTCTGCACTTCGCGAGGGCTTTTACCAGGATTTCACCACTGCATTCTCGAATCACCCGTCGAGGCGGGCGTCGAGACATATGCCGCCCGTCCAATACGGAAGCCTTGGCAGGGGCTATGCAAGCCACAATCTGGGGAGTGTGTTCACGATGCCGCACCATGAGCTTCTCCATATGAACAAGGCTCCAGTCTCTAGGGTAAGATGCTTTTCAGCGGCAATGTCCCCCGCCATCCTTTTTCCTATGCTCCGTTGCGGGAGGCCTACAGCTTGACGACACGCTGCTTCACACCTCGACTTCGCACAGAATTAGGGCTCGACGACATATTCCACTTCTTTAAGCGTTCATCGAGTCTATACCTATAAGTCAACAAAAATATGCTTGGTTTTGCTCTTTTAGCACTGCTTTTAACGAAGATATCCCACGCGGCAACATGCGAAAATGGAAATACAGTTCAGTTCAGCGTTGGAAACTGTACGATCCGATCGCCGAACCAGTCAGAGGTGCAATCCTGGGGAACCGAGATTGCGATCAACAATGGCAAAACTATTTGGTACGTGGCGGATGCTGAATCATGGTTGAATGAGCCCCATGCGCTTGAGACATGCATTAGAAACATATATTTGGCGACAATCTGCCCCTTATTTGAACCTCTTTGCTGACAGAGTCAAAGCATGGTCCCTTCTACGGTGCTCAATGATACGTTTTTGACGACAACAAGCCTATGCCAATCTTCCGAGCAGCTAAAGATTCATCAGGTCAACATGACCCCAGCGCAGTGTGCCTCAAGAAGGGGAGGGCCAATTTCTGCGGATAAGTTCAGGAGCGTGCCAATCAGCGGTCTGGTGCAGAATCCCGGATGGGCTTTGCTAAACAACTCAATCGAAGAGGCCGTAGAGGTGAGCATGCAGCTGTCCAGACAGGCGATAACAGCTGTTGTCGGACTGATTACCAAGGGTCAAAACTCTGCAGCGTCTCACCTCGGCCTTGCCACAGACTCATCTATCCTGAAGATACTGAAGGATCAAGGATTGATCGTTGCGAGATCATTTGGACTGAATGTTGGGTCTCAAAGTGTTCAGTCACCACGGCGTGGGAGTCTAGTGCTTGGGGGCTATGACCAAGGAAGTGTTGCCAATCCGTTCCTTCATGAATTCCCTATTCCGCAAGACGATAGGCTCCAGGATCGACACTGTCCCCTGCAAGTCAAGCTGACGGGACTGACTCTTGATATCAAGATGTCAAATGCGAGTGAGACAGAGAGCAGGGATATTTTCAGCAAGTCAACCGGAATAACAGTCTGTGTTGAGCCGTAGGTGTCCTGATTCTCTTACCACAACTGAATGTTGAGCTAAAGGGGTCTTTTGTAGGTACGATAATCTGTTCCGCTTGCCGTCGGAGACACTGTCCGCCTTGCTGGGCTACGTCAACCAGACCACGAGACAACGCACCAACTTGGTACCAGTTACCCAGTACGCAGACGAGCTGGTCAATCTTGAGCCTGGCCTGGTCTATCGGAGACAGTCTGGAGAGTTCAATGCAGCGCTAAGATTTACCATCAATGACAAGATGACTGTCGAAGTGCCCTATCACGAGCTCCAAAGACCGCTGAGGGGGCTCGATGATAATGGCGCTGCTGTCCTCGACACCTCCTACAACGAACTACAGATCTTCGGCGATCCAGCTCCTGGAAATGCACCGGTACTGGGGAATGCCTTTCTTTCGCAGGTGAGTGTCATGATACCGTTCAAGTCACAGTACTTTGCTCACACCAGCTAGGTGTATCTGTTTGTCGACTACGACGCTGGCAAGTTCTACATGGCACCCTTGAACAGTGAAGCGAGCGCAATACTGCCGGTTTCGACAGGATCTTGTGCTTCCGCAGGGCTCACAGCTGCAGAGAAGGGTCTTATTGCTTTGGGGACCGTCTTGGGCGTTCTGGTGCTGGGCGCTCTTGCGTATGCCATCTATAGATGGCGTAGAAATCGCAACGCAGGCGCTCACGACGCAGGATCTGCCTCAGACGATACGCCAGCTCATCCAGGGGATGGATCGGTTCTGGGAACAAGTCAGTTTCCCAACCAAAACATATCTCAAGACATGCAGGAGACTGCGTCCCGGCACTCGACCGCCGGCGAGGGTAGTACCTCTGCCGTTGGGCATGCACATTTCGGGCATTTTTCACAGCAGTCTGTGAACACTGGGCAGGGTTACGAGAGCCCTTCCCCGAGATCACCTCATATAGGGATAACGTGAGGGGGAAGCCCGTCTGGAAACGGCAGTCTCTGACTCTCAATGCCGGGGCTATTGCTGTTGGAAGAGTTACAGAAAAGCAAATGAATGTAGCTATGGAGGCCTACAGAAATAAATCAGACAATCGATGTCACATGAATGAGCTTGTTAAAGTTAGACCGGGCAAACTGCAGTTCGTAAGGTGGGTTTCATTCTGTTGCGCGTCTGGCCCACACCAAGCCATTTCGGGCATCCATGGGGGCTGAGCCAGCCCCCATGGTGTGTACAGTACCTTCCCCATATATCACCGAGGTAGCCCTCCTATGCATGCTGCGACCTCCTTCCCCACACTGTTCTCCACCACCTAGTACCGTCCTCTCGGAATCCAGTAAAATGTCAATGGAACCACTAACTATTACCACCGCTATCATCACTCTGAGCAAAACCCTTCAACAGGTCGTCACCCTTCTAAGCGATTTTGCCAACGCCGACAAGAAGGTTGCCGAGATACGGCGGGACCTCGAGCTTACCCAGAGCGTGCTTAAATACATCCATGAGCAGGAAAACAAACAGAACTCTCCTCCGACACTATCAATCGACGACGATCCTAGGCCATCGAGACGGAGGGCGTCAAACGCGGGCGTTCACCTATCCCATGTCCTACGAGACAATATATCGCAACTACAGCTCGACCTACAATGCTTTTCCGAGGAGCTGTCCAAGCTGGCGAAGCCCTGTTCGCCAGGGTCGAAGGTTGGCAAGATTGTTGCAAACGGAAAGGTGGCATGGAAGATGTCGTACCTCGAAAGGATGCAACAAAGCATCGTCAACAAGCGGATGCAGTTGGAGTTGGTTCGGAACAGTCTAGAAATGTAGGTATACTGCTGTGCGGCAATATTGCTCCAGGATACCTAGCAGCCCCACGCTAACAAAGTGCCAGTGACAGAAGAGACGGTCACGCATCCCCCGAACGACGCAAGTCTGCAGATCGAGTTGCTTCCATTTTTCACGCGCTGGCTCGCCACTTGAACGACCACAGTTCCGAAACCTCGTTGCCTCCACCGAGCTACCATGCCCAAGAGATATTTGTCAAAGCAGTGAGAAAGGGAAGGTGGCGCGATGTGGAAGGGCTTCTGAAACAAGTGCACCCAAATTTCCGCTTAGGACCGAAGGAAGGCGAGGTATTTCCCCTCCATATTGCGGCAATGCTTGGAGATCTGGCCATGGCCGAACTTCTCATCTCATATGGTGCAACGGTGGACTGTTGTGCCCAGAGCAATGAAACGCCTCTCATGATGGCTATCGAGCACGACAGATCCGTAGTAGCCCTGGCCTTGATACGTCGTGGAGCAGACGTCAACCGATCGGACTCGCGAGGACAGACACCGCTTCACATGGCGGCAAGGAAGAATTCCAAGGCCGTTGTTCAAACTTTGTTGAATAACGGTGCAGATGCCAACTCTTGCGACGCCGTGGGAAACACCCCATTGATGGCTGCTATTTGCCGTGATGACAGGGAAATCCAACCAAGTGATACGAGTGTTCTGAGGGTCCTGCTGCAGCCAAACGGCTACACCATGGCAGCTGACCCAACGCTTGGAACCGAAAGGAAGCACTACACACCGCTTCATCACGCAGCTGCCCAGGGATGGCTAGAGGATCTCCGTATTATGATGACACTGTCCTGCTCTCGGAGAGCCCAAGAATGTGCAGTGCTTGATTACATGGACCGGACGCCGATTTGGTTTGCGGCAAAACACAATCGTCTAGATGTCATGGAACATCTTATCAACTCAGGTGCCGATGTGAACCAGCTTTCTAAAGACAGAGAAAACCCGGCAGCACTGTGGGCGGCTTCCCACAATGCTGCGACAGTGGAGGTTCTGCTGTGCTCCGGCTGCGACTCGAACCTGGTTAACAACGAAGGCCATACGCTACTACACCGTGCATGTTGGACTGGAAATGTGGTTCTCGCTAGATTGCTGCTACAACATGAAGCAGATCCTACGATAAGAGACAAGAATGGAATGCAGCCCCTGCACTACGCCTCAAGAGAGGGATACGATACACTGGTCAAGATGCTTCTTGAGAGCAGTAAGAGATACGCCATTGATATCAACTGCGTCGACAATACCGGCAACACTCCCCTCATGTTTGCCGCAGATCAAGGGCACGATTTCATGATCAAGCTCCTCCTTAACCACACTCCTCCTGCAGACTTCAGACAAAGGGATAAGCTTGGATGCGACGCGTTCTACTTCGCATGCGCCCGAGGCCATATCCTCTGTGCGTCCTATCTTCTTGGCTGTGGTGCCAATATCAACACTCGAAACAACAAAGACAACACTCCTCTTCATGTTGTGGCTAAGCTTGGGAGGAAAGATATGGTTGGGTGGCTGCTGCGAATGGGGGCTGATAAAGAGGCCAAGTCAACGCAGCCGTTTGATGGCATGGATGTGAAAGGGACACCACCGGCGATTGCAAAAGCAGCAGGGCTTTCTCCCTCGCTGTGTGACGAAATTGTTGACATGTTGCAGAACTGGGAGCCAGATAGGCGGAGGGAGGTGAGGTATACTGCTTCAAGAGTGCCATTCTGATAGTGGCTTGGAGGTTCAAGGAGTGCGGCGGAACTCTGCACAGGGACACGCGGTCAGGACCCGATTAACACGGAGTTGGTTGAGAAGCTTGAAAACTATTGAAAAAAGCGTGGATCGTTAAAGACACCAGCACGCACCATGGGCAGCTATTTGATTGACACAAACACGGCAACCGGCATTCGGAAGTAACAAATCGGGCATCTCTTTGCCATGACCTGTTTGAAGCGCGGTTTGACCACAGTTACACAACATGAAAGAGCCCTGGCCGCCCATGGGAGAAATCGGTGCCCTAATCCCCCGCTTGGGCATCAAAACTGTAAGCTCCGAAACATGCGAGAGAGCTTTTTCGCTCTCCCCATTTCTGCCAGCATCTTTTGTCTCTTCGCCCTTTTCTAAACCTCAACCATTTCTTCTAAATGGGTTTCGATTGTGGTTTCAACATTTACCCACGCCTGGAAGCAACAGCTATAAACAAACAAACCTACCGAAGGTTCCTGGGTGAAATCATGGACACATATGAAGATGTAATGGACGAGCAAGGAGGACGAGAGGAGTCTGCGGGCCCTCGGGTTGACCCAGCTGGCAATGAGCACCCAGCCCCCTCGAGTGCACCTCAAGCGTCATTCCTTTACGCCGTACAAACAATTCTCGACAAAGGCCAGGGCCTGGTTGCCACCTCAAAGATCACCAAAGGCACACGCATACTTTCCGAGGCACCTCTATTCAAAGTCCCCCCTGACAAGCCAAACCGCAAGGTTAAAGAGGCGCTCATCATCAAAGAGCTGAAACGCCTAGACAAGGACCAGCAACGGGCATACTTTGCTTTGCACAATGCACACGGAACAGACCATAGTCCCTTTCTTGGGATCGCCAGAACGAATGTGCTGCCCCTCGGCTCTCAAGCCCGCGAAGGTGGTCTTTTTCTCGAAGCATCACGCATCAACCACTCTTGCCGACCTAATGCACAAAATACATGGAATGCAAACATCGGGCGCTTGACCATACACGCGCTCCGCGATATCAAAGAAGGAGAGGAGATTACCATCACGTACCTGGACCAGACAACGGAGTATGTGAGTCGTCAACAGTTTCTGAAGGGGAGCTTCTCCTTCGGATGCAGGTGCGAGCTGTGCGTCTTGCCTCCAGCTCGGCGCAGGGAGAGTGATGGCAGGCTCAGTGAGATCAACTCCATCGATGAGAAGCTGGGTCAGATGGGCAGCAGAATGTTTGGGTACAACAAGATACTTCATCTGCTGCGCACGATGTTTCGGCTGTTTGAGGAAGAGGGCATCTGGGATGCATCCATCCCGCGCGCCTATTACGACGCGTTCCAGATTGCATGCATGTACGGTGATGATACGAGAGCAAAGATATTCGCTGAACGAGCGCATGCGGCCAGAGTCATCATTGAAGGCGACGATAGTCCTGGGGTCGCGAGGCTGAAGCGGTTCGCCGAGCAACCTACCCAACATGAATCCTATCGACGGCTTGCTCATTCTCCAAGAGGGGTCAGACCTCCACAGAGCGTGGGCGGCTTGGAGGTTGACGATTGGCTTTGGGGAGAGGGATGAAGGTGGATGCGGACATCAAGGGGTACAGACAGGTCGAAGTAGTTTATGGTTGATATGCCGGGAGGGTCCGTTCACTACATACACTGCAAGAGATTGAAAAGTACCATCGTCGAAGTACGTGTCCAGTCTCTGACCTTGAAATGACCACGCCTTGGAGCAGAAAACGGGGCGTTGCCCCGGTGATGCTCAGGTGGAGCCACGTTCTGCGAAAAGGAGGTCATGTTTTGGCCCGATTTATGTGTACATTTTTCTGCAACCTAGATAATGCCAGATAATATCTACCCAATCTCCCGGCCCAAGCATTCACGAAACCCTTGGCTATATTTCAGCTTACCAGCTAGGGAGGGAGGTCATGTCAGTGTCACAGAGGTACGATGCGGCCTGTTCGGATAGGTGGGTCCGGCCCGAAAGATGACAGACCGGAGATGTGGGTTCATTCTTCAACTGCCAGCCGAAAACAAATGAAGGTCGGAAATGGTACCCGCAAACGTTGACCGTGCTCATTACAAATTAAATACGGACTGCTGCATTTCTTTCCATTCAGTCACAGGTTCAAGTTCAAGCAGCCATCCTCATCCGCACCCCCTACGACGTTCTCCAATCATCCAAGACAGCCATCTGACATCCACTCTTGGTTGAAAAGTAAAACGACCATGTTGAGGCACGAGTGCAGACGTAGTATCCCAGCCAGAGATTCGTGCAGCCTGAGAGTAAAATGCGTCAGTATGCTGAGCCCAGCTTCAAAGAGATAGGTACGGTAGATCAACATACCAGCATTGACCTGCGTGTTCCACGATTAAAACTGGGCTACAAATATGCTGTTTCTCGAAGCGATGTTGTCACATTGGTCACCGGACGCGATCAAGTGCCAGCGGTTGCAGGTGCTGACGGCCCCGGGCATGAGTGGGGAGGGCGGGGTGACAGGGACGCCGGCGCAGATGTAGTAGCCGAGCCAGAGGTTGCTGCACTAGGCATTGATTTAGTTATTCCAGGTGCGAATCTGGGCATTGGTGACGCTGTTGCGGCTGGCGATGATGTCGCACTGGTCTCCGGAGCGGACCTTGTTCCAGCGGGTTGCAGTTGGATACGTGGCTGGGCATGACAGGGGAGATTGTTGGGGTTGGGGCGGAGCTGGTTGTGCTTGTGGTTGGAGACGGGGTCACGCCGGGGATTCCGACGCAAACGTAGTAGTCGAGCCATAGGTTGTTGCACTGCGCGTTGATCTGGGTGTTCCAGCTGCGAAGCTGGGTCACTGAAAGCCATTGCGGCCGGCGAGTGTGCCACACTGGTCTCCGGAGCGGACCTTCTCCCAGCGGTTACAGTTGGACGCGTAGCCGGGCATCGCGGGAGAGACCGTGGGGGTGGGGCCGGTGCTGCTTGTGCTTGTGGTGGTTGGACTTGGGACCACGCCGGGGATGCCGACACAGACATAGTAGCCAAGCCAGAGGTTTGAACAAGCTAATGAACATTATTGTCAGCGGACCGGAATCCCTGTTGGACGTCGACTAAACAAATAGATACAAGCATTGATGTCGTTCCCGCTCCTTAGCTGGGCAGTGGTGATGCCATTATTCTGAGAAACAATGTCACACTCATCGCCAGACGCTACTTGGTAGAAACGATTGCAGTTGCCGGCCACGCCGGGTAAGATGGGGGAAATGCTCGGACTGGGAGCAGAGGTGCTTGACGATTGAATGGTGGTTGAAGTTCGAGTTGAAATAATAGCTGATGGTGTAGGAGAGATCACCGTTAAAATCCGGGTAGAGGTTGCTGTGCTGAGTGGGGTGCTTGAGGACGATGAGCTCGCCGTAATGATCGAGATGCTGGAGGACGATGACGGTTCCGGAGTAACGTCGCCATGAACACAGTACGATGTGTTGATGTCAAGGTTGGCGCAGTTCACACCAGGGTTGGTACGCTGGAAGTCAGCGAGAGTGATGAACCAGTGATCCGCGAACGTCTGGCATGTGAGAGTATTACTGTCAGCTGCGGCGGAGAAATAACATTCGACATCACGGCAAAGCTTCGTGACCCGACCCGCCACCAGTCCTGGTAGGAGCCCGGCCATGGCAATGAAGTGTGTCAGCTGCATACTTGTGGACTTTGGAACGGCAACGCCAAGATACCCAAGCAGTCAGAGAAGAGAAAGAGAGGCAGAGAGGAGGCGAGACAGATCAAGATGCTCTCTCAGTCGACATGAGTCTTATACCAAATCTTGCCACCGTTTACCATGCCTGCTACGGCTGGACACTCGAACCTTTCCCACCCCAGAAAGTCCTACCCATCTTATTGAGCAGCATGATTTCAGACCAGTCTTTCTTATGCCGATGAGAAAATATTGAAAACAAAATCAGACTATACTTGTAGCAAGTGTTCAAATGCGCCTTCCAACCTGGAAGAAAAATTGCAATACCACCTTGTTCTGACAAGGTGAATCATGCTGTCATGTCTGGGTTTGGACACCAAAGGGCATCCATGATGAGCAGATGCTCAAGGCAAGATGCTATCACCAACATCAACCAGACCCTATATCAATAGTTCAAGGTTTAGGAAGTTCCGACATGCCAAGTGCTACCCCTGGTGACTTTGAGGCCACTGAAGATTAGCTGAATAGAACTACTGTTCCAAGCCCTGTCACAGCAGCCCTTGTCGCAGAGGGTTATATCTAACAATGAGGGTCCCTGATTCATGGACTTGCCAAATCTTTCTTTTGATTGAGGGATTGATGCATCAGAAGGCTATCTATTCTTCGAGACAAAAGTATCAGGTAACTTTAACGCTCAAGCCATCGAGAAGACCCTTGAATTGTTCCGTCAGAATGTAGCGATGTACCTAGATAGCAAGGCAGACAGCAAATGTCTTCTCGACTGTGCCCCAATGAATGTGACTATGCAGCGGGCCGGAAGAAAAACGACGGTGCCGGTCCTACCTACCTAATTCAACGTCTGGTCCCTTTAAGTTATGAATTATTATTATTATTATTATTATTCCTACATCGTTCTACCCTTTTTTAAAAAACAAGAGTGCGCCGGACCTTCTGTTGCTATTTACATAGGAAACCCGTGCCGTGTAGGCCGGGTGACAAACCTATATCGGAAAGTATAAGGAAAAATAAAGCTTTAAAAGCTTCCAGAGAGTTGCAAGATAAAAGAAAGGCTTTGTGTAAGGCCTTGAAAACTGATCATCTTCGACTTTGGTTTCAGCCGCCCCTTCTTCATATTCCTCCTGGTCCTCCTCCTCTTCCTCTTCCCCCTCATCTACTCCCTCTTCAGGCTTTTCCAATTCTAGTTTTCTCGCTAGACCGTACTCCAATAAATGGCCTGAATCTATAAGCCAGCTTAACACCTTTCTCAGTAGCCGTTGGTTTCGAGATCTACCCTGAAGTATAAGGCTAAAATCCCGGTGGGTGCGGATGATATTTCTTGGCCAGGTGCTAGGTCTCGGTGGTGTTGGGCACCATATCACCAGGTGTTCAGCCGTCTCCCGTCCTTCTCCGCAGCTGCAATAGGGCGTGGGTACCCCTGGGACTTTTTGTTTGAACAGGAAGTCCCGTAGACCTATTACTCCGGTACGGGCCTGCACTAATAGGGAGTTTGGGCTTTGGTAAGCTTGCTGTGTTTCTTTAGCACTTGATCAGTGAATAAGACGACGCGATTGATCAGCTCTGGAATTTGATCAGAGATGGGAAACTGAGCCAAGGCTCTGTTCCCGACGGCTTCCAGAAGCCAGAGAAGATGCTGGCCAGCACGCTCCAAGAGAAGATCACAAAGACGATTTTTGGTTTCGGTATCCCACATCTTTGGCGCTTTTCCAAGTCCTACGCCTTTATTCTCGAGTCGGGTGCCGACTGCAATGCCCACAGGCCAGTCTTGGAGTACCTCTCGGATGATACGATGGACAAGGCCGGTGTCTGTGTCAACGGCCGCAAATATTACCTTGTCATGCCAGACTGGGAAGACGGCCAATGCGAGTGGACCAAGTTTGTGCTTCCCCCAGGCTTTGTCTCGCTCAGTGTCTATGGCGGGGTGACGAAAGAAGACTTGATAATTGGCTCGGTCAACACGTGGGTTGCCAACGGCCGTAGGAACGGTGTTCCGCTTGCCGGCAGGCCTGACGTTTTTGACTCAAACATCAAGAAAGACTTGACCTCAACATCAGGATACCCGGTTTCATGAAGCATCCTGTCTGTTCCCCCGAACGTGCTCGGCAGTCCTGGGAAACCAGCGGGCATGGCTCGTCCCTGAACTATCCCTGCGACGTCACCCTGGCTGCAGCCATTGCCGCATTTCCACCTTTGAGGACCAGACCAACGGTGGCTCGCCCTTGGTATCAGACTGTCTGCAAATCATCCGCAATATCGAAGGCGATGCCAGTACCGACTGGACCCACCTGGTCGCCGGCAAGCCCCACAGTGAGGTCCTTAAATTCGGCTCTTGCCGGTTCGGAATCGAGTCCACCTACATTGGCCTGAATATCAATTTCCGGGTGGGCGGCCAGGACGTCATTGACATCATCAACGATTCGGCGCAGAAGTTTGGTGGAGGTGGGCGAGTGGCCGCCAAAGGTGTGATGGAATGCTCAAGCAGTAGCAACGGCCAGGGCGTACTGTGGGGGATCTATTAGGTGAACTGTCATGTCGCCATCTTTACTTTGTCTGTTATTTTACCTGCCTAATTCCCCTTGTATCGAGTTTCGGAGAACCGGTTCAACATACCATTATGCCTGTCCAAAATAGTCTTACACCTACTCAAGATAGCGTCACACCTTGTCAAGATGGCGTCCCACCTCTTCAAGATAGTGTGATGGCGCTGGTGCGCGCACCATCACCATATATACACCACTGATCTGAGTCAAGCCGGCAAGCTTGACTCACCTGTAGCTTTTGATAGCAATCACAGTTGGCTTGGTGCAGTGGTCCTGCCTACCGTGACAGGTGCCGGGAGAAACATGAAGGAATCCCAGACCCGAAGTACTGACGTATGGAGTAAGTTTATATGAGAATCATGATAAATTTGAGTGCTTGCCGATGTAACTCATTTCTAATGGCTCACTATTGCATATCGCCTTGGGCCATTAACGGCGAGAGGGACCCTCCACACTGTTCTTACTTCAAGGTAGCTACAAATATCCAGCAGGAACCAAGGCATTGTCCGGTCCCCGCCTCCTTCGCTCCCCGGCCTTTCCCAAGCATCAGAAAGGGCCACGAACCCTTATCTACACATAGCTCATCCCACCCTGGCCCCCCTCAGTCACTGAACAGATAATGACTGCTGCCTTATGTGGAATTTCCAACGACATGATTGATGCCCTGCACCCTCTGAAGAAAGTTACAGGTAGATTTTGTGCAGTAGTGTCAAGTCTCGTGAGCGCCTCCACGGCCAGCGTCGGTGGCGCAAAGGGTTACATACTCAACTACCTACAGACACTACTAGGTCCCGTTATTCCTCAGCTTCTGGCTGATACTGACCAGGGCGGAAAGGAGACAATCATGCTCGAAATATGGGGGATCTTGCAGATAAGATTTGTTTCCAATTTATGCTAACGTTATGAACAAGAAATGAAACTCAGGTATATGTCATAAGATCTCGCCCATCGTCTCCCCACACTCCTAACCCGGTAAACCTCAATCCCCGCTCAGTCCTTCTCCTTCTCCGGCTTCTGGGCATACACAATCCTGATCGGGAACAGGGGATGGCAGTTCTTATCCCTCATCTGCTTGCGGAAATGAGCCAGGAAGGCATGGATCTCCACCACAGACCAACCCATGACCTCGCCAAAAATATACAAAACCATTCCTTTTCTTTCGTCAGCTTCTCTTCCTCAGGTCGTCAGGCACGATTAGAATCAAACATACCTTCCAAGTCCTGCTCAATAGACAAATGACTGTACTGTCCAATCTCCTTCAATTTTGGATCCTTGGGGAACCCCGTCATCGGCACCTGTTTCGCCTCAACGTCAGTTCAAATACCCTCCCTCATCATTCACCATAAACGCGCAAGAAACGAACTTTTATATCCTTCACAGTAACATTCACAAATCCCGCCCTCTCGATCCCCTGCCTCTGCACATCCTCCTCAATCGGGAAGAAGGTCCTCCCAAACTTCTTCTTGGCCTCTTTAAACACCTTTGTCCACGTTCCCATCGGCGAGTCCTCCGCCACCGTCCCATCTTCCGAGTACAAGTTTGCATCCGCCTCAAAACTCTCAATCCACCCACCAGGCTTCGTCGCGGCATAAGCCTGCTCAAAAAGCCCGTCCCAGTCGGGAATCGACCCGAACAGATACCGCATGTGCACAAAGTCAAACGAGTTCTCCCTGAAGGTCCAGGGCTGGGTGGCGTCTTCGATCTCGAACCGGACATTGGGGGGCACCCAGGCCGGTTGCACAGGGGAGATGTCTGTCCCGGTGACTTCAGTGTTTGGGTGCAAGTCCGCGAAATCACTGTACCCATCATCAGCATCAACCGCACTGCAAGGTAAATAGGAAGACAAACATAGCCCACAACCCCCCTCCCGTACCCACATCCAACACCTTGCTGATTTTCGCCCCATCAATCGGCGCCAAGTACAGCTTCCCATCTAGCACCAGCGTCAAGCAGTGGTGGATAATATCCTGCGACTGCAGCTGCTTGTCGTCGTTTGGACCCCAGTACTCAGCGTTGGTCTTGTCGCTGTGGAACGTCCGGCCGTTGATGTTGCGGTACTCAAAGATGCTCGACGACAAGCTCGCAGTGGAGCTCAAAATGCTATCCAACACCGAGTCGTTGTCTTCTTCAACAGGCTAATTGCAAATATGTCAGGTACAGATCAAGTTGAGAACCAAGACAGGAAAGCTGACATACTTGATGAATCCAATGCCCCCCCGATAAGGGATCCAGCGCATCATCCGGGTTCCTCGGCGACCCGGCAGCCGCCGACTTGGGCGAGCTCTTCCCCGATAATTTCCCTTCTGGCGCTGGTGACGGCGCCGCCGCTGCTGCTGCAGGTGGTGATGGCGACGATGTTGCTGCCGTCGCTGCAGGTGGAGCGTCTGTGGAGGCCATCGTTCGTCGAACGAGCGGAAGCCAAAATGGTGTACACGCGCTGTCGATCGATCCCCACGCGTTACTTGTCAAACTGTGATAAGCGAACAACACCGTCCGTCTTGGCCCAGCCCTTCCAAAATAGCGCGGGTGGTGGTTCTAGACGTTAGAGAACAAAGGACCTAGAACTCCCAACGCACGATGTGGAGTATTAGTCTTGGATAATATGGTTGGAAAAAGAAAAAGAAACAGAAAATGAAGAGGGAGGAAAAAGCGGGTTGGGGGGGTTGGGGGGGGGGGGGGGGGGGGGGGGATGGCAGGTAAAAGTAAGAGCTGGGCGGGTGGGAAAAGGAGGGGTTTGCGGTGCGGGCAGCGGGCGCAACCAACAGCAGCAGCAGTCACTTCACTCTGTCCAGGGTTCGACGAGACTATTCATTGTGCTGCATTGAAAAAGGCGCATGTTCAACCAAGGACAGACGCGAGGTTGTAATGGATGGGGGCTAGCGTGGCCCAGGCTGCTGGGAAGGGAGTGTGTGCGTGCGCGGTGAGCCGTGTTACCCCATGATTGTTTCTTTGTTCCCTCCCGGGCTACATGATCCGTATGCCTGGTACACTGGAGCGGAAACTTCCATGACGAGAAAGGAGAATCGTGGATCTTTGCTATCTTCACGCAGCTTGTCCCACGGAGCCAAAATCTTCATCCTCCCCAGCGAGTGTTGGCATGGATGTCTCGGGTGCACCGACTGACAAAGTGCATGGAAACCCTCCTCCCCCCCCCCCCCCAAGGGTCAATCCCGATTGGTGCCTCCCAGAAGACTTTCTGCAGCAGGAATGGCGCCACTATGCAGCAACAGCAGTTGCAGCTCATCCGCTCAGTTGATTAAATTGAACTAGAGGAAAAAAGTTGGCCGCACTTTTCTGTTGGCCTCAATCCAAACTCGAGTTGTTCTGCTCTGCAACGAAAATCTGGCATGATTAAAGCGGGCGTGCGAGTGGGTGAGCGGTGCTGACTCCAAAGAATCCCAAAGAGGGAACGCCACCCCCCTCTTTTTCCAAAAAGACCACACCTATGGAGAGCAAGATTGAGGAACCCGGACATACTGGATCACTCTCACACCGCACCGAACTGCTCCGTCCATCCCCTTGCTTTCTCATAACCCCCGTTACCGAAACTCGAACCAAACTCATGCAGTTCTGCATGCCTACCACTTTTAGGTTCGCTCAGAAAACACCAAGAGAACAAATACTACATCGCCAGCTGGACCAAACATTCCCATCAGCTGTGCCTCGGCCTTTGCAGGTTTTCCATGCCGCTGTTGAGCGTTAGATAGGAATGGAATGCGTAAATGGTATGATATATGCAATGTAGAAAGTAACAACATAAACAACCGAAGCACTGAATAAGATTTGAGAAATCACACAGAAAAGACAGCCATGATCAGGCACCCAGGGTATCCCAATTCCATCCAATGCACCAACCTATTTCACCACAACAAAAGAGAAATAGCACTTTTATTTACCCAACAACAGGTGACATCCCCGTCTTCCCCCACAGTTTACTTCTTTCTTTTGCTTCCTTCGCCGCCGCCGTCGAGTCGGCCTGCCCCGCTGCCCCAACAGACGAGGCCGAAAAGTATCGCTTGCTCCCTGCCTTGGGACTAGCACTAGGTGGCGCTGTTAGAGGGCTGACCACATCTTCAGCTTCGCCTGCGATGGTTTCCTCCGTGATCATAGGCGTAGTAGTCCCGGGGCGAAATTGGTTATTCGTGGCCCCGATGGTATTCTCCTCCGTGTCGTGTTCGTCAATCCTAGCCATCAGCCCCAACCCTTCACCGCTGTGATGGCTGCTGGCTGAACTTCCCGTCGTCATGCTGTCAGCTGAACTGCTGGGGAGCAGTGGACTCGCTTTCCTCCATGTGGCTGGCTTGACTGTGTTATCGCTAGCAGATTCAGACTCTTCTGCGATCGATTCAAACATGGGCAGATTGGGCAGCTGTGGCGCAGAGCTGGGTACACCAGGTGAGCTGTTACTGCCGTTGCGCATCGTAGAGGTGCTAGCCATGCTGGGAGAAAGGCTCCCGACGAACTTGGGTGCGAGCGGTGACATGTCTGCTACCATGGCTGATGCAAGCCCGATAGCGACCGGGGTTGTCGGTGTAACCGGGGGCGGAGAAATCGCCGTCTGTGGTCTGGCAACAGGCGGCGAGTTGGTGCGACCAACGGTGCTCGCCAGGCGACGGATGCGTGAGCCTAGAGAGCTCGAGCTCGGCTGGACGGCCAAGTTGTTCATGCTGGGCTTTCGCTTCTGCTGTAAGCCAGGTAGTTTGGGGCTATCCGTGCCCGCCCTGTTGGTGTCCTTTGACTTGTCCTTCTTTGATGCATCTTTGGTCCCTAGCGGTTTGACCTTGGACGCGATCACCTCAAACTGTTTGAGCATGGTCGCATTCTCAATGATCTCTTCCATTGTGACCTTGAGGTTGACATCGGCACCTGGAATGTTGGCTTTGGGAAGCTCGCGATTGAGTTGTTGCATCATCTGGGATGCCGGGATGAGACTACCCCAGAGATCGTAGAATGATGCATTGTGAACTTGATCTTCTGGCACCCCGAGCGCAAGAGGGTTAAGAATGGTTGACCACGTATTGGAAACTGCCGTTCGGATGAGTGTAATCTGTTCTTGGCTGAGGGAGTTGATGAGATTCAAGCTGTCGGCTTCCGAGCTCTGGCTAGAGGCTGTCTCGCTCGGTGTCAGGGGGATCCGCCTCATCATACTTCGGTACTGATACCCCTGAGGTATCGGCTCCTGCGTGAGGTTGGCATTGGTGAGCATGGTGATGTTGGTGGCCAACATGCGAAGAGCGTGATCAGCAAATGCTTCCGGGATCCGATCTGAGCAGTATGAAATGGAGATTTCGACACGGCCAGGAGGTCGAACCAGAGACCTCACAAAGAGGTCAGGTATGTCCTGCGCTCGAGATTGATTGATGGTAAACTTGCACGATGCTGCACCGAGGTGGAACGATTTGGGCTCAGAGGGCAGGATTGCAGTATCCTCATACTGGTGCCGAACAACGGTGCTGAAACGCGTCCAGTAAGGCCATGGTGTACACTTTTCGACAAGGAACAGGGTCCCTAGGTTCTCAAAGGGAACGCCGGCGTTGTGTTGCGCTTGAACGTATTGAAGCAAGTTCATGGGCGTTAATGAAGTATCAGGAAACTGAATACGAACGGGGATCGTGTTGATAGTGGGGCCCATGACACCAGCAACAGATACGTTCCCAGGGAGCCGCACGTGCCGACCGTCGATGAGTTCTCCAAAGACAACATCCGAGGTTGCTGAGAGCTTTGCAAGCACCATACCCCACGCCGCCTTCAGAACGGTCTCGAATGATATACCGAGATTAGAGAGCGGCCCTAGCGACAGCATGGGGTTTCGAATCGTCTTGACGCTAGTGGACATCTGGTAGGGCTGTGAGTGAGCAACAACCTGTGTCATGACGGCACCCTCAAGCAGCGCTCGCCAGTACTCCTCGGCGCCTGGGCCTTGGGTATTGGCAAGCTGAGTAGTCCGCAAGAAATCACAGTAACTTGGCCGTTTGGGTGGCGCTTGAGATCCATCATAGAGGCGCTTGAGATCCTTGACCAACAGAGCCACGGACAGATCATCATACTGGGCTTTGGACAGCCTCAAAATCAGGACTGACTGCTTGCTCCCGTCTAAGAACATGAATTTGGTCATTGGTGTTTCGAACTTGGTGCCGGAAGACTGGTCTTTTTTGACGATCTTCTCCAGCATGGTGGCGAGCCTCCAGGTTGGGCAGTAGTGACGGCGGAACTCAATCTCGGGATTCTTGAGAACGGCCTGGTACACTCGACGGTTGTACGGGACAAAGACAGTGCGTAAAATCGGATGGATGTTGACCAAGGATTTGCATGCCGTCTCCAACTTCTTCGAGTCCACCGCGCCGATGAAGTTGAACGTCAAGTAGTTGATGTTGGCCCGGCCACGGAGCATACCCGTCTCAATGTACCTAATCTGAACGGACGAAGCTTCGGCTGCATCGGCAATCGAGGTTGGATCCACTCCAATCTTGGGTGCTATAACCTTCTCAATGAACACTTCCTTGATCGCGTTTGGCGTTTGGGCTGCGGGTGGGTTTGGAATGGGAGTTTGGCTCGGAGTTGGCGGTGGCGCAGGTGAGTTGGATGCCGTTGGAAGCGGTGGCGGCGGACAGGTGGGTGCTTGTGGAACAGGTAGGCTCTGGGGACTTCCAGTCGTAGCAACAGACCTGCCGAGGTCAGTCAAGGTAGCGTTGTGGAGCACTTTGGCAATCAGCAGTGATATGCCCTCGCGGCGGCATGCGGCCACCAGCTGTCCAGCCATGATAACATCGCCTCCTAGCCCAAAAAAGGTGTCCAAAGCCGAGATCTTCGTGTCCTCCACGCCCAAAACCCTTGCCCACAACGATCTCATCTTCTCCTCGCTTTCTGTCAACGGCAGTGGTTTCAACATGGCCAACCTGGCTTCATTAGGGAAAGCGCAGATACTGAACAGCTCTTCTTTGGTCATCCCGGTGATCATCTTCTGCAGCCGCCGCCGGTTGACCTTGAGAGACGGTGTAACCGGAAGGTGTTTGACGGGGATGAAGACCGAGGGCAGCATGCAAGGAGGGGGCCTGTTTTCCAGCCCAGCTTGCACCAGCTGCTTCACTGTGGCCAACTGTTCCTGGGTGGCAGGGCTTAGCGAACTAAGGCTTTCGTCCACTTCAATGCGATCGCCAAACTCCACAAATGCGGCCAGAATGGTATCAGCCTTGGGTCCTCGGAATGCCACAATATCGACGATAACATCCATGCCGCGGCCCAAACAACGTCGAAGGTACTGCTCGATTTCAGTGACGTTGACCGTCTTGCCGTCCAGATCGATATCCTCTCTATGGTTGGAGATAAATTCCATTAGGCCACCCTCGGTGTACCTGGCGCGATGGCCAGTTTTGAAGTACCGGGCCTTGCCTCCGGCAGTTCCAAGAGGTGACATTGGGCTCACGGTCGATTCCCTGTTTGGGTACGAAAAGCCAAGTGTTGGTCCCTCAACAACAAGCTCTCCCACGGCGCCAACCGGGACGCGCTTCTTGTGATCCTCAGGATTGACAATGAGGAGGTTCCCGCTGAAAGGCCGGCCAATGCTGCGCAGATGATGTGTTCCCATAGCTTCGAGGAATGCAATTCCGAGGGGACAACAATCCTGTGGCCCATAGGCCAGGACAACGTTGACCTTGCCGTGCCAAATATTATATGTGTCATCGTCGAGACTCCGGGTCCGGAAACATACCACCTTTAGAGAGGGCAATGGAGAGGGATCCAGCTTCCTTGATAGCAGCGGCGTCATGTAGCTCCAGTTGACCTGCATGCGATTGACAGCCGCCCCAAAATCCTGGAGCTTCTCAGCGGCTGACGGTATGCAAACACAGGCACCATAAACCAAAGTTGTGAAGATCTCGGTGATGCAAATGTCCACATTAAACGATGACAGCTGCATGACACGGCTAAGCGGTGTGATTCGAGCAGCGGGACCTTGGCCAACCAAGGCGGTCGCGAGGGCCGAGTGGCTGAAGGTGACTCCGCGGGCTTCGTTGGTCGATGTGGGAACGAAAAGAACGCAGGCAGCATCTGTCGGGGCAGCCATCGAGGTCAGTGATCCTAAGTTATCGGGAATGACCGCCATCAGCTCGGAAGTGACGATGACTACTTGGTCAAATAGATTGCTGAGGACAGGGGCGGCAAGTTCGGACGAAATGGCAACTCTCGAATTGGTGAGTCGCTCAAAGATGGGTTGGATGATACCAAGCTCTAGCGAGTCGACAGGAACGAATGCAGCACCGGCCCTAAGAGCGTTAGAAGCAATAACGATAGGGGATCACTTTGCCCAAAACTCACTTGAGGACTGCCAGCATAGCCACTGGAGCGAGCTTGCATTTGTCCATCACTACGGGGACCACAGAATGAGGTCCAACTCCTGCATCTACCAAGTGATGAGCGAGCTTGGTTGCCTCTTCCTCTAATTGTAGATACGTGTATGAGCCATCCCAGGAGCATACGGCTTGCGATGAGGGCTGCATCTCGGCCTGCCTCAAGATCAGTTCATGCACCACCGTGTCAGTGAGCGTCTCGGTCAGCTGTGGTGACTCGGCATCCCATGCCAGAATCTGAGCGAGGTCTCTGTCGCTGAAGAGGTCTATGAGGCCAATCGAGCTGTTGGGTGTCGCCAAAATAGCGCGGATGGCCTTCCCAAAGGTACTTGCAACATTGATGGACTGCTCGGGTGACATTATACGCTGGCCAATGTCAACAAACAGCTTTCCTCCAGTGAATCGTGTATTCACCACGACATCCGTGTCGAATGTTTGCTGCAATGTAATAGGTTTCAACTCAAAACTTGTTCTTGTCGTAAACTTGCTGTTCAGACCAGCCGGTTCTTCTGTAAATGTTAAGCAAGAGTTGTACAGGCGCTCGCCGCCCTTGGCACCCATGGCGTGTTGCAGCTCGGCCATGGTAAAGTGTTGGTGGGGCAAGGAGGCCTGCAGCTCGTCCTCTACCTTCTGAAGAGCGTGAATCACCGGGCCATAAGTCAGAAGTTCGTAGGTGCAAGCAACGGTGTTTGCGAAGGATCCTACTGCGTGTCTCATCCCCACATTTGACTCGTCACGCCCAGCTGTTTGGAAACCAAAGCAAACTTGGTTGGAGCCTGTGAAGCACCGCAGGAGGAGTCCCCACGCAAGTCGGAGTACCGCGGCGGCAGATATCTTGTGAGTCCGAGTAAAATTGGCCAGCTCATATGAGGTGACATCAAGCTCGAGGCCGGCGTTGACAAATCTCTGCTCCTCAGGAAGGACGGTGAGTCGAGGAAACATGCAAGGGGTGACCCCAGTGAGTTTCTCGCGCCAGTAGGCGAGGCTGCTCTCTTGCCGGACATTTTTGAGGAAAAACAAGTAATGAGGATATTGAAACTGTTCTGGTTCCATGATGGCCCTCTCCGTGGCGTACACTCTTCGTAGGTCATGAAGGAGGAGGTGAATGCTGATGGACTATTGACCAGTTTAGTACGCATGCCTTGATCAGGACATATGTGGAGCGGAACTCACGTCACAGAGCGCAGTGCTGATATCCAATTTGACCAAAGTCCTGGTCGGCGCTTTACAAACAGTCAGCCTGTGGAGAGGCTTGCTGTCTGAAGGCCGGAGATTAGGAAGGTTGCCTAGTTCGTATACTGGATCTTCGGCGGGCGCTGTGTCGATAAACAGCATTTCGGGAGACGCGCGGCGCAGTATCACCTTGTCCCAGAGGCCTGTTTCACTGACACTCTCGGTAAACACGGTCCTCAGCGCTGCATGTCTCATGGTCACTTGCTGCCAGGCTGTGCATATCCTCGAAATATCGATAGGGTCGCCATTAGGGGATGCGAACTCGTAAATTGCGTGCACATAGCACGTATCGGGTCGCAGCGCCTGGCTAATCAGGATGCTCTGCTGGACAGCGGTGACTGGGTAAATAGTCTCGACATCGCGGACGCTGGGGAGGTTGAGGGCTAAGAGACGCTCCTTGTTGAAAGTCTGCAAGCCCTCATATGTAACATCTAAATGTGGGACGTCGGTCAAGGTCAATTCCTGTGGGTGGTACCTGAGCCGCCCAATGGCCTCCAGCAGCAAATGCTCGTAGTTGTGTATCCACTGCGATATCCGAGTCTGGTCTGTGGAATGTTTGCTGTACAGAAATTTCACCCTCGCCATCCCTTGATCGACCACAGCGTCGACCTCGAAGATGGCAATGCGGCCCACGTCTGGTCCAATGTCAGAGACTATCGAGCCCAGCGACCGGCCAGGAATCGGAAGCTGCTCTAGGACGCCGTCGTCCCTTTCCAGATGCTGCATAGAACCAGCATAGCGAAATATTATCTCGAATGGCCAGTCATTTGCTACAATGTCGGCCTTGTTGTAATGGTAGAAGCGGGAGCCAAAGTATTGAGTTCCTCGTCCTGGAATATTTCGTCTCGTGTCTTTGAGATGGCGAAGCACCGCGATGAAGTCGTCCCCGCTCTCCACCTTTTGGCCAATTGGGCAAAGAGAACTTACCCATCCCACTGTCTCGGAGATGTCAACGTCGGGGTTAAGAGAGTCTCTCCCATGCTCTTGGTTCCATATGACCGGCACAAACCGGTCGTGAAAAGTCTGGGCAAAGGACAACATGAGCGCGGCGAGGTAAATGTCGACCGAGTCTGTCTGGAAGACTTGGTTGCACGACGTTTGGAGTATCGAGGTGAGCTCGTGGCTAAGTGAGAAGCCGACTTCGAGAGCATCACCATACGTGTTGGCGGCGTCTTGCAGGCCCCAGTAAGCATAGTCCCCGGGCTGGACGGGGAAGGGCAGCAGTTCCCTTGGGTCCGGTCCGCTGGCGTCAGCTTTCTGAATATCGACCCATTTGTGGAACGGCATTGACCGTTGAGATAGGAGGCTACCATTCACCAGAAGCTCGTCCAAGTCATGAATGATGGTGCGCCAGGAAGGTAGGTCGACTGCGAGGTGGTGGGCGGCTAAGTATATCCACTGTTGCTCATCTTGAGTCGTAAAGCAGTCAACTGCGAATACCGGTCCTGTTTCGATGTTGATGGACATTTGAGTCCTCGCTATAATTTCCTCTGCGTCTTTTTCGGATCGTATGGCGTTTTGGGATATGGAGTATGAGCCCGACACCTCGGGCAGCGCCCGCTGCACCCATCCGTTCAATCCCCGGCCGAAGCGTACCCGCAACATGGGATGGTGACCGACGATCGCCTGAACTGCTGCCGAAATATCAGCAAAGCTGAAGTGTTTCTTGAACCGCAAGAGGAAGCTCTGGTTGTAGCGGTAGCTCCCGTCAATGCCAACTCTTCGCTTCAAGTCGCCGCCCATTGGTGTCTGGAAGTACAAATGCTGCATTGGTGATAAATCGAAGACGTCCGATGTCTCCTCGTCCCATTTGTGGGCCAGCCCGCCGCGGGTTGCCGCAATTGCCGCCAATTCAGATAGCGTTGTCGACCCAAGGGCCTCGGAAGCGTGGATATAAATGGACTCATGCTTGCATCGAGCAGCTAGTTCCATAGCTGTCATCTCGTCCCCGCCTAACTGAGAGAAGGAGAAGTTGACACCAATCTGGCTTTGTGGAACATCCAGTATCTTGCTCACTAGCCTCTGCAGCGTCTTTTCCATGCCTGATTCTGGGGCTTGCAGTGTTTCTTGGAGTTCCAAGCTGAGAGCCTGGTGGTGCACATCCTCGTTGATGTTCTGAGCCCATGTCCGCAATCGTCTCACATCGACGTCGCCAGAGTCTGTCATCGGCATTCCGTCCAGGACAATCCATAAATCGGGTACGGCATCGGGCTCCAGAGTAGACTCGGCGGCTTGTCGCAAGTTTGCAACCTGGGTTCCGGCGAAAAGGGCGTGTGACTGTGGAATGAGGTCAATCGGGGAGGAATCTGTCTTTTCTTTCTGCATGGAAGCAAGGGTGAGAAGAGCCACCAATTTGCCCTCCAGCAACCCAGCTTTTGGCCGTACGGTGGCCATCCTCCCAATCTCTGGCTGCATCCCAAGCGCTTGTTCGATTTCTGTTCTTTGCTTCCCTATTGTGACCGAGCTCGCCTGGCTCGGCTTGCGGGAATGAGCCCCAGCATCTTCCTGGCCCATATTTTCGGTTTCGACGTCGGGTGAAGTAAAAAACGGCGTTTCGGCGGCTTCATTGTCGATATTTCGTGCTGGCGTGGTGCACGGCGTTATGCACGTCTGTAATTCGGCGAGGGTCGGACATCGAAGAATGTCGTCGACCGTGATATCCATCCCGGCATCCAGGCACGCCTGCCTTAACGCAGAAGCGCTCTCTTCGTCACCTCCCAACTCTCTGAAGGATGCCTGGGTGCGCAGGTTTGCTGTCTCAATTCCCAAAACTTGAGCGACCACGCTGAGCAGACGCGCCTCGGGTGATTCGTCTTCGAGCATTAACCATGAAGTCGAGGCGTCGATGCGCGGAACGGCGAACCTCTGAGGGGAGGCCATGCTGACAAGCAGCGCCTAGGTCGGTATAAACGGCGGACAGGAAGAAGCGGCAAATGGCTATCTCAAACAAAGGAGAAGAGCTGAAGGGCCGTCAGGCGCTGGGCCGCATGGGGCACAGCAGGAGGTTGGCTCGACGCTCTTGAGGTAGTTTGGTTGCACATCAGCAACACCTCGTTCGGGTATTGGAATGGCAGCCTGGAGTCGGAGGGGACAGCAAAAAGGCGGGGGGGCAGAAAGGGTCAGCAAGCAACAAGCAAGCAAAGGAAGTAAGTAAGCAAGCAAGCAAGCACGCAGGGCGAGAGAAAGGTGTGAGTGTGGCCGAGATGTATCAGCAGTGTTGGCCGCAGAGTCGCATGTGTGAAATGTCTTTTGCTGTTGCTGAAAGCTTGCGTATGTGTGGGCTATGGTCTAGAGTGCACGACACAACCGCGCCGCTCTTGCAACCTTGGCACAGCGACGATGGATGCCGCAGGGGACGAAACTGAGCACCACAGTGAGCGTGCCAGGGAGCCTTGCGAGCCCCCGTCATCAGGACGACCAGCCCAATCACGATGGGGGCATGCTGAGCTCAGCCTCTAGGTTGCATGCCCCCCCCCCCCTTAGACGATCGCCAGATCCGGGCTGGAAGCCGGGGCCGGCACACCCATGAGCGTGCATGTTAGCATGGGTTGATTCGGGGACTCTTTTCTGCGGCACACTTCCGTTGAGATAAACGGGGAGTTCTCTGTTGAAGCAAAAAGAGCAGCAGGGAGACATGGGACGAATGTCTGGCAAGTCGGGCCTAGAGAGGGGGATCACGGCGGCCTTGGTGTGCAACTTCGCTGGGCCGCCCCCGGAGCGCTCCCAAACAGTGGCATTTCGTGACGGACCTTGACAGGGGGGAAAAGAAACACCAGAACTTCCTCCGGAGAATTGGACTGAGAAGGCCAAACCCGCATGAGCCAATCTGACTGGTGCGAGACAATCGCGTTTTCGGCACAGAGTCGCAAGTAGTATCAAGCAGGAGAGGAGGGTGAAGATTGATGAATTAGCGCAAGTCGACCTGCCAAGAAGGCTTGAAAGGGGGTTAGCTGGACAGGGGTAGTTTTAACGCCCGCGGCTGGCGGCAGCCTCGAGATGGTGGGGTGTTGGGATTCTTGACGTTGTGTTTGTACCCTGTTGACATCAATATCTTGGTTTTGTATGTATGTACAACGCAGGAGCGTCTCTGTGGCAGTGTATCCAGCTGAACTATCGGACCTAATGGAAAGGATCTGTTGATCCAACTGTCCGACGACATCTAACCAACGAGCGTCATGTAGGGCTGAAGCACCTGTGGGAGATTGAAGAGCGGGCCGACTCGGATGCAGGTTGACGGTGGTGCAGATGCCATTGTCCATTGTTATGTCTGTATCTGTTCGTATCCTGATGGGCAAAAGGTTGGCGCCAGGTTGAAAGAGGAAGCTGGCAATGTTGGTTTTCGTCTCCGCGGCTGATGATGGTGACAGGCAGCGATGTTTCGGGCACAATGGAGGGGTTCATCAGTGGCACAAGGAAACAAACCCCACAAAGTGTGAATTGGCATGCCCCACTTATTCCATGGGACCGCACAGGCAATTTCCTTCCCTCCTGGTCATCTTTTCAACTCTCATTTTCAACACATGACAACACATCACCATGGTCAGCAGTCAATCGGAATATTTTCATCTGTGGATTCTTTCAGCATTATTGGCTCGTCTTATGGTCTGTCGGCCCAGAAAAGACCCAACACCGCTTGGCAGCGGTCTCCAGCTTCAGGGTTGCACTCAGCAAAGGACCCCCACCATCCGCTGTTGCTCAACCCGCAGCTTCAAGTGGGGTTCCAAAAACGATGGAATTTCTTCATATTCAGCAGCAAGCTCAATTGCTCAAAGTTCATCACTTCCCTTTACCCTTGGTCCTGAGTCTTTCCCTGTTTGTGAACCGAAATGCACATTTGTGGTGGTAATGTTGCATCCCCACCCCAATGAAGCGCGCGATGGAGCGTCTGCGCCGTGAACCGACGTTGGTCGCTGGCCGCACGACACCAAACAAGCGCGCTCTTTTGAGAGCGGTTAATAAGGGGCTAATGCCAGCATTCATTCCTTCTTGGACGGACCCTAGGTAGGTACCAAACATTCAATCACAGTCCCGGCATTTGTCCCACGTGTCAGAAAAGTAACGAGGCCAGATATTGAGGCCTTAGTGTAAATCTTACCCGAATATCATAAGCGAGTATAGACACAAAAGAGATGCCATCAGGTAATATGTGATCACAACATTCTATAAGCAAATCACTATCCCATCGCCACATCAGATACCTACACAACATCTCAAAATTGGCAACGATGCTCAAACCCAAACTCTCAGGCAGAAGTCACAGTGTTCACTTGGCAAAAGGCACGATGAAGCCATGAAATTGAGAGTTTCAGCCATGAAGTCATCATCTAACTCTTGACCAAACTCAAAAAAGATCCAGATATGTAAGATGGCGTGTCATTATTTCTTGCCCCATTAGCGAGAAAACTAGAATTGGAAAAGTCTGAAGAAGGAGTAGACGTCTGAAGAAGAAGTAGACGAGGAGGAAGAGGAAGAGGAGGAACAGGAAGAATGGGCGGCTGAAACCAAAGTCGAAGACGATGAGTCTTCAAGGCCTTACACAAGGCCTTCTCTTATTCGCAACTCTCTGGAAGTTTTCAATGCTTTATTCTTCCTTATACTTTCCGATATAGGTTTTTCACCCGGCCTACGCAGCACGGTTTTCCTATGTAAATAGCAACCGAAGGTCTGGCATACTCTTCAAAAAAGGGTAAAATGGTGTAGGAATAATAATAATAATAGTTCCTACCCCATAGAGAACTTCGCGACAAGGCACTTATAGGGACTCGGCAAAATTCCCAAATAATAATACTCTACTCTCCATTGTCAGCTTCATTCAGGATTTAGTCAGCTGCTTGGTCTCAAGATGACCCCAACAAAGAAGAACACAGGCGCCGAAAGCAAGATGGGGTTCGTTTACGCCGTAACCAGCGCCCGCATGCTACCAGTGGGGAGGAGCCAGGACAAAGTGTTTGCCAGGATTGCAAACTCGGCCACGATGTCTCTGACTTCTTCCTCAGTATGCTAAAGCCACTACCCTCTGAATGGAGGTTTTGGTGTTCATCTATGCTCGATACCGCCATCAAATACGACAAACTGGCCGGCCAGTATTTCTTGCTGAAAAGAATGCTTGGAGATCCCCTGGATGCCATCAGATCCAGTGGCCTCTCGTTCAAAGAGTTTCGCAATCACCATGACGAGGACTTTGCTTTGTCGAAGCCCAGCATGGCAAGTGCGCGTTACTTGGCAAAGATCTCAGTGAAACATATAAGTCATATTTTCCGGTGCTTTCAACATCACCAAAGTGGAACAAGTTACAAGGATACTCGACTGCTTTTCTTCCTATCTCTTTGCAGGCAAAATTTTCAGAATTGAAAAGGGGGATAGAGAATATACTGGCCCGATTAGACAACTTCAAGACTTCTTGGAGAAGGGACGACTGGTGTTGCGTCTAAATCAAGAGGGCAAGTGGAAGGATTTTTCTTTGCAGAGAGCAATGTTGATCTCTCTGGCTTTTGGGAAGATATTTAAGGCTCAAAAAAGAGTTTCTAAAGGTATGGAGCTGCCGGCACTTATGAAGCCGTTCAAGATGTCAATTGATGCCTTGGAGAAAGGTGGCGGCGTTCTGTGGCAGGGGAAATGGAGAAGGACGGGGTTTCATGCTTATGAGATGGAATAAATCACAATTGCCTGTTGATCAAAACCTGTTTCGCGAGTGAGTGTGCTGCATGTTACTGGCTGACAGCTTCCAACCATCTTGCCTTCTTCTCCGTTGGCATTGTCCTCAACATGTGGCCCGCCTGCACCACGCCTTCCCCCTTGAACATCGAGTCCCAACATACCTTCCTAACTTCTTCCCTTCCCCTCTTTCAACTGGACCTTACACCCGCCTCGCCCACCCCCCCAGCTGATCTTAAGCTCTAGTTCCTTCCAACAATTATATCAACAAGTCAGCCAGCCAGCGCGATTAGTTCAGTGGTTAGAATACTCGCTTCCCATCCTCTTTCCTGGGCAAAACAAGCGAGGGACCCGAGTTCGAATCTCGGATCGCGCAGTCAAATTCCTTTCTTTTGGACAATCTTTTTGCCCTTGTGATGGCACTGGCGCGCAGCGCCCCAGCAGCATCAACATATATACACCACTGATCTGAGTCAAGCCGGCAAGCTTGACTCGCCTGTAGCTTTTGATAGCAATCACAGTTGGTTTAGTGCAGTGGTCCTACCTACCGTGACAGTCCCGATGCTATGTATTTTGTTCAAAGAACAAATACAATATTATCTCATCGAGTACCTACCCAAAGCACGTCCAGTCTTTTCAACGTTTTTTTCTACCTGAGTATATTCTCTTCATATATACCTATCTACCTCCACATTATAACATTAATTCATTCACGGCTTTTTTTTTTCTTTTTTCGTTTTCTTTTTCTTTTTCTTTTTCTTTTTCCCGTGCACAGTTAAGAAGCGATTTGAGAACATTGTTTTGTAAACAAAATTAAAATTATAGTTAAGTTATTTTTATTCGTATAATGAAAAGTGTACTCACCTGTCAGTATTTTATTTTGGCATAAGTGAAGATGCCTAACAACCAATTCACTCTACTTACTCCCCCATCAAGTCAGCCCAAAGATCAGGCAGCAAGTAAGGGTAATGCTCCCCAGCCCTCATCGTGAACTTCGGCCTCTCCTCACCACTCCCCTCGCTCGCATGCAAGGTAAAAAGAAGGGGCGCCTCAGAGGTGATGGCGTTCCTCCTTCCCGCAGGCACGGGAGGGTGTCCATAGGTGCAGTGCTCGCATCGGTCTCTCCGGTGTCGGGTCCTGATGTACTCCCCAGCACCGCCGGTAGCGACGGTGGCAGGGCATCTGAGAGGATCAGTGAGGCGATCGTCGCGGGTGAATGTGGCGCAGTGGTCCCAAACCTGGTTGCCATGCATAGGCTCCCACCGGACGCAGCGCTGGAAATCGCGAACCCGGCGGAGGTAGTAGCCCGTCGGCTCCGGGGTGGTGGGGAGGGTGGGGGTTTGGGCGGCGGAGCGGATGTAGTTGCTGTGCGGGCAACGGGTGCTGTCGCGGAGGGGGCAGTTGCAGTGGAAGTTAGTGACGGTAAGGATGCACATTTTGGGATTTGTTAGATTGCGATGTGTTATTTGTGTACCTTTGGAGTTGTTGCTTGGCTTCTTTTGCTGAGCTGTTTTGATTGCGTTGGTTCAACTTAGTTGTTGGTTTGGTTGTGGGATGGGTGGTGAGAAGATGCCCAGGAGTTCAGGAGCATGTCTTCGGTGTTAAATAGGCTTCGATTCGATCGAGACTACTCGCTGCATCATTTTCTTGTACATTGTAGTTGAGCTCTGTCCTCAGATCAGTGTTCTATAAAGTGCCTGGATTATTGCAGTTGTTTTCGAGGCGACAGCTTAGTTTTGAGTTGAACAAAGAAACAAGCTTGCTGAGTCCACAACAAAGCAATGAGCTCGAGGACAGATACAATATCTTTGTCGCATGTCGCGTATTCCATAGCTTTACAACGACAAGCAGCTCAGCTTCTCCCCTCACTGAGCGATGGCGGGGCTCCGGAGCACCCCACACAGCAGTGCCCCTGAAAACAACCCCTGACTGGATGTAAACAGAGATCAACTGCTCGCCCAAGAGAGTGAGTGGGCTTGACAGCTGACCCCCTCACCCTCGGCGCCTGTTCTGGAAACTCAATATCATCACCAGCACCAAAATTAGCGCATACGCCCTGCAAGGAGTTTCATGATGGCTGGTGTCTTACAATGTATCACCACAGTCCTCTTCAGAACCGCTCGGAAATCGTGTGGTCGTGACGCTGTGTGGCCTTGCGGGTCTGTAGATTACATCCCGGGCTCAGATCATCAACCACTCATTGTCTAAGATCCCACGGACCGGCCCGAAGCTGCAGACTGAACGTTGTAGATCCAAGCACAGTGGCACAAAGGGTCGTTGTCTCAGAATGACCCGATCGAGCATTTTACGTAAATTGTCCTCAGCAAAAAGCTTCTGAACACCACAGTTATGGAACATCGCGCCATCTAACAGTGGCACAGGTGCCAGTCAAGATGGCCACTCGGTCCCGATTCCAACAAAACAACCGCCCATTAGCCTCTGAGCCGACGCTCACCTCCAATCCGCTTCGAGAAGAGGTGCATGATAGAGTCTTGACAACGCTGATGTCTTGCTATTTCCTGCTTTTGGCGTTTTGTATCTCCAGCTCAGCTTGCGTGTGATCAGACGAGATTGGCATCATTGATGATACCACAACTTTAAGTCACGATGCTCTCAGCAGATCATCGACAGAAACAGCGGGGGATTTTTGAGAGCAGTCGGGTGTCTCTGGGATACGTATTACGGTCAAAATGTGTATAAAGGGAGCCGACCTCCACCACAACCTCTCACAACATCCCCATCCCAACAGAAATCAACAGCCTAGCTTCAACAACCACAAATACCAGCAACCCACAATCACCAGATCACACAACTCATCAAAATGGCTCCCCCCGTTGATCCCGGCACCGCCAAGTTCTACGACAATAAGGAGTTCCAAGGCGACGAATTCCCATACAGCATCGGAGCCGACGTCAGCGTTCCCGGCTCCCTCAACGACAAGTTCCTCTCCGTCAACGTAGGTAACAATACCAAAGTCATTGCCTGGCAGCACTACGACGAGTCTGGCAAATACCGCGAGTGGTAAGTCCTCCCACATAAGGATGTTTCTGTTGAATCATCTACTGACACCTCAGAAAGGGAGGGCGCCCACTCCGACATCTCCGACATTGGTGGCCTCTCCCGCTTCAAAGTCGTCGAGCACAACACCCGCGCTATTTCCTTCCAGTTCAAAGATAACACTGGAGGTTCCCCTCTCCAGTACTCTCTCAAGATCGATGCCCGTGACGTCGGCACCGTCCTGATCAAGTCCAACGAGGATCCTCTTGAGTGGCACCTGGTTGGAATCTTGCCCGCTGGCGGCCCTCCTGTGACGACTGGCGTGTTCTTGCGCGATGAGAAGACTGGTATCTACCTCTCCGTCGGGTCCGTCTACTTCCAGTGGAACGAAGAGACCAACGAGGTAGATATTGTCGAGTCGGAGGCTTTCCCTCCTCAGCTGAAGTATGAACGCAAGGGACCGAGTGCGTTCGAGATCACTCTGGTCGACAACAAGCCTTCCCAGTAGTTGGTAATCAGGACTGGGAATTATGAATTGGACAGGGCGATGGTATCGGAGGATAGGATGTTTGGAATGTGCTTACCTCAGTCACTCATTCAGGGGACATGGATAGCGAATGTAGCCAGTTTACCCCTTAACCAAGACGTTCACTCCTTAATCTCGATCATCCACTGGTAAATGCGTCCCCTCATCCTTCACAACCTCATACTCATCCCTCCCATAACTCCCATTCAACCTCACCCTCCGCACTACCTTCCCACTCTCCAGCCTAACCCATATATCCATTTCTCCCTGCCTCAACTCCTCAATAGAAACCCCCACCTGCCTAATCCAACTCCCATACCCCCATACCCCGTATGCTGCCCAAAACACAGAACATCCTCCTCTTTTCCTTCTCATAATCCGAACACCATGTATCACCATGATCATGCCCAACAAACAATCCCAGCAACCCCTCTTCCAACACCGCCTCCATAAACTCCCCATCCTGGCCCCCATCCCCACACCCCTCCTCATTCCTTCCATCAGGGCACCACCCCTCATCCTGCCTAGTAACCGGCCTATTCTCATCAATGCCCGGTTTTCTCTTCCCACCCACCCACCCCGTTTCCTGCACCTCCAAAAAAGCCGCCGTAGGGATATGCACAAACCCCAGCCCCAGCACCTCTCTGCCCCCATTTTCCCTCTTCAACCTCTCATTTATCACCTTAAATCACCTCACCACTTTCCCACTTACCTAATTCCTCCTCCCCTTTGTATCTTCTTCTTCCCCCGATTTTTGAAATCTGAACCCACCTCTACTGTCAAAAAACCACAACATCATCTCCACTCTCTCCCCATCCCAGCTCGAAACCGGCAAATAATAATTCATCACCCCCGCCTCCCCCTCCTCCCCTTAACCACCTCCCCGTTCGACTCCCTTTATATTTTTTCTCCCTCTCAAAGATGGCAGTAGGTGTGAGGTGGTAGCCCGAGTCATAGTTACCGCATGTACTACCCCATTCGACACCCTTAGCAGTTAGTACTTGCGCTATCATATCGACGTATGCCGTCCCATTAAGCAAATACAGATTCTTCTCCGTGACAATATCACCGTTCAACACCACAAAATCTGTTGATGGTTCGGTGTCAAGGACGGTGGCCACAACCCCGACGGAGTCGAGGTCTTGTTTTGGTCCACATGGCTCCCAGGCATCTATTACAAAGTGTTAATAAGGTAAGGAATAGGGGGGAAAGGAAGGGGGGGGGGGGGGCATTAACTCTCTCGCCAAATTGGAGATCAGAGAGGGTGCTCAGTTGAAAGGTGCCGTCTTTTTTGAACCTCAAGGGCGGAAACCATTTTTTGCTGTCTTGCAGAAGAACAGCGAATTGCTGCTGATTTGGTGAAAGGAACTGCTGTGAAGCTGTTGCTGGATCTCGTAGCCAGTGCGCGAGTGTGACAAAACCAAGAAGGAAAGAGACAGAACGACGACCAGAAGCGGTCTTCGTCTCAATTGTGGGTTGCTGATGATATTCCTGACGGGTTTAATAGCAAGGCCTCCTTTTTCGTGACTTGGCGACATGATGGTGGTGGTGGCGGTGTCGAAGCTTGATGACGTCCGCGGATTACCCGGTGTGACAAGGGCTGGTGTTCCGGGCTTGGAACAGCATAGGTTCAATTCATTTTAATAATCTTCAGTGGCCTCAAGATCCTTGATGAGGAATCCTTTCGTCCCACTGCTCTGCTCTTCTGCTCATGTATTTATCTCTCTCAAAGAGGTCCGTGTTTGTGATAACCTTAGCCATCTTCTAAGTCCGGCGCTTCCCTCTGATTATACACGAGTCAATAATGCCTCTGCTTCTGGCGCCAGTAACCCGTCGCTCGTTTCACTTTTCAACAACTGACTCAGAGCTTTCAGTTCACTGTGTTGTTGGTTGTGCTCCAGGCCAAGGTGGATGACGTGTGACACCCGGCCAAGACCCTTCCTTCAGCAACACCACTCACTCTAACCGCTCCGCAACGCCCTCCTCAAACGGAGACATTCGTAACTCAATGAACATCAACGGAGCTCTCTCTGACATAAAGAAACAGGCCTCTTGCCAACAAACCATCTCCTGGATATCATTAAAAAGCCAAAATCAATTACTGCCACGAGCCAGCTGGTGACATCAGATATAATAAATATAATAAGAAAAAAGCAAAAGAGAAGGATAAGGCACAGTTGCGCGATCCGGGATTCGAACCCGGGTCCCTCGCTAGACCAAGATATGATGGGAAGCGAGGATTCTAACCACTAAACTAACCGCGCCTTTTTCCTTTTTGTGGTTGTTGGAAAATGGTCTCTGATTCACTGCTTATGTTAGGTAGGGAGCGGGGTAGCTGAGTTTGAGTGTGCGTGTTGGCTAACACGTTATGCAGGCAAGCACCCCACCCCCCTTCCTCCACTTTGACTCCATGCCTGCTTCCATTCCTGTCCATCAACATTCCCGGACGCCAAGACACTCATCACTTGGAAAAATAGCACCCGACCAAGACAGATTACAGCAATATTGAGCAATAGGATTATCTCAGCTACCTTGACCCAGCTAACCCGCCATTTGATAACCTCCCACAAGCAATGTTCCCACCAGCCATGTTTTTCCCCAGCCTCAGGTACCCAGATATCAGAACACACAACTAGACAGCCCTCCCCTCCCAATAAAACATGTCGTATAAGTGAGAAAAGAATACAGAACGCAAACACCTGTAAAAACGGTGCAGGGCGGGGAATGGGTATGGTTCATCGCCCAACGCCGTGAAAATGCAAATCATTACATGAACAACCCCAGGCTCCAACAAAGCTAAAAACAGCCGTTCCACAACGTCAAAAGAATCTTGTGTATCAAAAAGCCCAACCCTCTACTGGGGTCTGCTGGCTGCCTTTGCCTATTTGCTTTCTGTTAGTACCTGCCCTGGGCACTTCGGATCGATGCCTCAGTCGCTGCACGCACCTTCATCATCTCAATCCTGGCCTTCAGCTGGCTCGTCACTTCCGCAGCTCTTCGCCAGCTCTCCATACCAGATGTCGCGGGACCACCAGAGGCGTTGGTTGGTGGATCCCCCAATCGGCTTCCTGCACGGCTGCCAGCCCTGCTCCCCGACCGGTCACCATATCCACCATAAGTACCGCTACCACCAGCACCATCGTTACTGCGAATGTCTCTGTCGTCTCCGCCGGAAATGTCTCGCCTAAACCCTCTGGCTGGACTGGCGCGGCCGCTGCTAGCGGTGCTGCCCGCGTACCGAGACTCGGGGGCCATCTTGCTGCGCGGGTACGACACGCCATCGCCATTCTCCTTCTCCTCACTGAGCGTACTGGCGAAGCTTTGGCGAGCTCTCCCCGCACTAGGAGGAAGAGCGTTGTCGCGGTAGATTCCAGCATCATCATGAGTCGGGCTCAAAGCCCGGAACCCAAGACTGGGAGACACAGGGCTATCTGCGCCGACGCCGTTGTTCAGGGCCTCGGCCTTATTCAGCGCCCTCTTCAAACGGTCCAGCTCGCGGCGTAGCCGTTCATTTGTCTGTTCGGCAGCCTCGGCATCACTGCGCGCTCTCACCAACTGCGTCTCCTTGGCCTTGATGGAAAGTACATCCCTCGTGTGATCCTCGATCAACTGCGCATTCTGATTCTTGAGCTCCTGAATCTCTGATGTCAGTTTGGACCGGTCGTGGCGAGCATCATCTAGCTGTTTGAGCAGGCGCTCATTGGCCATCCGCAGTTCTTCCAGCTCGGCACGTTCCATGTGTGAGAATGTCGAAGTTGGAGATGGGGATGCAGGCGGCGCTGGAGCTGATGGTGTAGCAGGTTTGGCAAGAGAGCGACCGGCAAGGCCCCCGCGTCCCAGCCCGATGCGCGGCTTTGGTGGGGGGGAAGTTTGAATGGGCTCCTCTTCTTCATATTCCGGCTCGAAAGCAGGTGATGGCACGCGAGGGGCCACTGGTCTACGTGGTGAAGGAGCCCCGGTTCCAGGGGCACCAAGGGTGCGCTTTTGTGGTGCCTTGAGGCCCCCGAGTCCTGGCTTCCCGAGCTTGCTTCCCGCAGGACCGGGACGTGCAGCAGCTGGTGGCGCTGGTGGAGGTGAAGGCTCTGGCGGAGGTGCAGCGGCTGCAGGGGGTGCTTTCTTGAGACCAGGAGGGGCCTTCTTTGCGCCCAAGGTCTTCTTGGGTGGTGGTCCTCGCGCGACAGGAGCTGGCGGCGGCGGTTTCGGCTTATCCTTGGCCTTGACTTCAGCCGTCTCGAAGAATTCCTTGATCTTGGTCTTGCGGATATCATCGAGCCCTTCCAGATGGGGATTCATGGCTCTTTCGCCAATAATCTTCATGATGGTTCCTAGAATCTCGGCACCACCGGATCGAAGGACCTCGCTACCTTCCGAGAGCAACTTCTTGGCACATTCAACTATGCTGGCAATCTCCTGCTTGCTTGGCACATCCCTCGTTGTTCGAAGACACCTGACAAGGAACTTCATAGTCCCCTCCTTGACTTGAGGATTTTTGTGAACCAGAAATGTTGTGATATCTTCCAGGCACTCCGTCAAGTTGGTGGTAAGAAAAACAGCGTCTAACGCAGCACCGAGCGCATCAGCAACCGTGACCTTCTTTTCCTTCAGCCTTTCCATGATGGGTTGCATGACGTTGGAGCGATACTTGGCGAAGCCCTTCCGCAGACCTTTGGCAAGCATTTCGATACACTGGGCTGCCTGAGTGACAACTGCTATGTTGGCGTCCTTCATGCACTTGGCCAAGCAGCGGGTGATTTCAGCAAAATCACCATCCTTGATCCTGGGCACATTGACGAGGGCATACAAGGCTTCACAAGCCTCCTTTCTCTCTTTCCATTTGGATGAGGCCAGATTGTCGTAGAAATCCTTGGGCACCTTACTGATGACGTCCTGTGGTTCGGCAAGATCGAAAGCATCAACCTCGCCGACTTCCTCCTCCTCCTCTGCCTCCTCTCCATACTCGTCACCACCTCCTGCCGCGGGCGCCCGTTCCTTTGCAGCTTGCTGTGATCGCAATAGTCGTTCTTGCTTCGCTGGGCCCTCCGCCTTGACCTTTTCAAACTGCGCTTCGAGATCGGTTTGCTGTGTCGGCTTCAGGTCCCCCCAAAACATGGGCTTCATAGCCTCGCGCAACCATCGGTAAAATTCGACGGCCAAATTTGTCGCCTCTGCTCTCACATTCTTGTCCGCATGACCAAACACCTTGGGTAAGATCTTGAGGACGGGTTTGGGATCCGCCGTTTTGCAGCCATAGTTGTGAAAGATCTGAGTCAAAGCATTGAGCGCCGCAGCAACAACCTTGGGCTGCTTGTTGGAAAGTACGGGCAGAATTTCTTCGATTACTGGACCGGGAACATCGATCTCGATGAAGAGGAGCAACGCCTCGACTGCCGACGCTTTTGTTGCCGCCCTGGTCGAAGATAGGCCCTTCTCACAAATTGGTGTCACGGCATGTTGCCTCGCTCGTACACCGCCTTCGCGCCCGCCGAATTTCAAAAATGCGCAGAGGGCAGCTAAGCCATCTTGTTGTGCAGCAACGTTGGAGTCTGCGACTGCGGTCTTCCACAAGCTCGGATCTTGAATGAATGGTCGGAACGCTGGGTCGTATTCGTCGGGAGTCTTTTCGAATGCCTGGGCAGCTTCCTCATATGCCTGTTTTCGCACCTTCCAGACCTATTTCCCATGCAATGTTTTAGTTATCCTGCCTAGCAGATAGTCAGCGAATAGGGAGTCGCGCGCACCTTGTGGACCCAACGATCTGTAAGGGGCAAGGAGCTAAAGTCTTCTTCTCCGTCAGCCATGGTGGGCTGTTTTTCAATGGATGCCGCTGTTGTTGCAGAGTCAGAATCAAGAAGGCAAGTTCTCAGCAAGTGCCTCTGAGGGCTTTGGAAAGGCTGATCGGTGTAGTCGGGGGGCCTGTCGGTCGAGAGGTAAGTGTTGGGCTTTTCTGAGCCTAGAGTCGAAGTTCGCTTGATTAGCTTCTGCAGCCAACGCGGCTTCCAGCGGCCCGTCATAGCAGCCAGTGCAGCAGTGCGCGGTCAGAGGAACAGATGCCCATCTGGGTTATTATTGGCCGTAGTGAGGCTGGAAAGGGGAAAGCCAAAGAAGCAACATACGTGCGAGTGGTGAAGCAACAAAGCCAGCTGCTGTTTTCTTTGCGGTCTGTTGCTTTTGGTTTCGAGACCGAGATGCAGCGCGTGACTAGCTTCAAGAAGGAGAGGGCGTAGGGCTGTTCTTGCTCGGCGAGGGGCGATTGCGGTGAGGTTGTCGCCGGAAATGATCTTAGGCGCGGTGGTTGTTGACAACTGCAGTTGTTGTGACTTGCCGCCCAAGATTTCTCGCTCAAGGCTGGCTCAATGTGAGAAAGCGTATCCACGGCGCGCTGACCCTTGCTCTTGGCTATGCGGGACAGGTGCGTGTGGGTCCATTCGCGGTCGCTGACGGCTGCCCTACGGATGCGGACAAAGACACCACAATGTTCTTTTATGCCCTGATGAAGATGTGTCCCGCATATGCACCACTCCTCAAGTTGTTCTTCTCCCCTTTCTCTGACTGTGGGGATGCCGACTGGGCCCTTCTATCTAGCGACAAGATCTGGCAATTGTTGACATGGGACCGTTGGATGTGAACCGTGCATTGCTGCAGAAACCGAACCGCAATGTGGCTGAGGTGATGTCACTGGCTGAGGCTTGACGCGGCTGGCAGCCTTCTGTGGCAGCTGTCGTGGCCTGGCCTCTTGTGTCTTGGCGCGTCCGGCAGCGAGCATGGAAATTGGATGGCCAGCGACAGCAAAATGCCACCCATCTTCGAGTTTCAAGTGTTCCTGTTCTACCCCGCTGGATGCCCGCCATAGAGACCATGAAATCCATTTCCCACAGCACCACCACCTCCAGCCAGAACAACCATCCTCAGCCCTGAATTGACACGCTGCTCTGCCAGAGCCCAACCACAACCCTGGACGCTTCTTCCCCTTCCCCAGTACCCCAGGTCCACTTTTTCGCGACCCCTCCACCCATCCATCCAATCCATCCATCCACGCGTGCATCTGAGGATTGGGATTGAACCAGACCTTCGACGAAACCTTCTCGAACAAAGCGCCCCTTTCTCGCCGCTACTGTTTGTCACCAACGGTCTTCTACCATCCTTCCATGCCCACTTTGAATCCCAATCAAAGAATCCCTTGGTTCTCGACACCGATTTCGACCCAACGGCCGCCGAGACGAGAAGGTTCCCGACCGCTGATTTCAGGCCGATAAATTTCCCCGCCATTTTCCTGTCTCCCACTCTAGCAGAACGGCACGGCCCGGGGGCTCCAGATTGCCCTCCGAGTCTCCGCGATGAATACCAACATCCTGACAACCCGTCAGGCTGAGGAGTTGTAGGTTCTCTGTCGTGTGCTCTCGTCCGGATTGGGAGGGGCCGGGGTTTGACGATTGCCGAGGCGACGACTGACGACGATGCAGACACAAAGCGATCATCGCCTACCTCACTGCCAGCAACCTCTCAAATACCGCGTCGGCTCTGCGAACAGAGTTGAATCTTGGAGAAGATGTGTTTGACCCTGCAACCGCCAAGAAGTATGAGGGCCTCCTAGAAAAGAAATGGACGAGTGTCGTGCGGTTACAAAAGAAGGTAAGTTTGTGGTCGGTTCTTGTGTGTTTGCCTGCCTGTCCATCTGACATCCTTTCGCAGATCATGGACCTCGAGTCCCGGAATAGCACCTTGCAATCAGAACTCGAAAACACCACCCCCACATCCCGTCAAAATAAGGATCCAGTAGCCTGGCTGCCCAAGTCCCCAGCCCGGCACACGCTTCAATCCCACCGAAACCCAATCACATGCGTCGCCTTCCACCCAGTATTCTCATCGCTGGCGTCGGGTTCAGAAGACCAAACCATCAAGATTTGGGATTGGGAGCTGGGCGAGCTCGAACGGACGATTAAAGGCCACACAAAAGCTGTACTTGATGTCGACTTCGGCGGACCTCGCGGGAACACCTTGCTCGCCTCCTGCAGTTCAGACTTGACCATCAAGCTCTGGGATCCATCAGACGACTATAAGAATATCCGGACTCTTCCCGGCCACGACCACAGCGTCAGCGCAGTTCGATTCATTCCATCAGGGGTAGCAGGTGGTGCGGGCAATCTTCTTGTCAGTGCGAGTCGAGACAAAACGTTGAGGATATGGGACGTCAGCACAGGTTATTGCGTAAAGACTCTTCGAGGACATGCGGAATGGGTGCGTGATGTCTGCCCATCCATTGATGGGAGATTCATCTTGTCCACAAGTGATGATTACACCGGTCGGTTATGGGATGTGTCGATTCCGAACCCAGAACCGAAGACCACGTTGATTGGCCATGAACATGTTGTGCTGTGCTGTGCCATCGCCCCGGCGGCTTCCTATCCACATCTTGCTGCCATGGCAGGGGTCAAGAAACCACCAGCTACAAGCGCGGTGGAATTCATGGCAACAGGCTCGAGAGACAAGACGATTCGGTTGTGGGATGCAAGGGGAACGTGCATCAAGATATTGGTGGGACACGATAACTGGGTACGAGGTCTTGTCTTCCACCCTGGCGGGAAGTACTTGTTGTCGGTAGCTGATGACTATACGTTGCGGTGCTGGGATCTAACCCAAGAGGGACGGTGCGTCAAGACAATAGGGGACGCGCATGGGCATTTCGTCCAGTGTATCAGGTGGGCGCCTTCGATCGTCAAGGATATCCCCGCGGTCAATGGCGATGGAGCGAACGGTGAATCGAACGGGACACCGAGGAAAGCAGCGGGAGCAGCTGGTGCGGGTGGTGAGGCACAGATTCGGTGTGTCATTGCTACGGGGAGTGTTGATTTAAATGTGAGGATTTTTGCCAACTGAACCTGGGGAAGAAACAAAACATCAGCCACATTACACACACACACACAGCCTTGGTATTTAATAAGGGAAGAGAGAGGGAGGAAGGGGAGGGGGGGCCATTCATAACTTATCACGCAAAATCATGCAAGCCGCCAGCGATGTCAGAGGGAGGGAAGGGCCGGGTCGAGGAGAGAGAGAGAGAGTCCTGTCAGTTTGCTACAAGCGCTAATTGGCTGCATATAATCATCATGCAAAAAGCTTTCTTGGGTGCTTCGAGAGAGAAAAAAAGGCTTGTAAAAAAGTTGCGACTTATTGTTCACTTTGCAGCGGTGGCTTCACTTTGATGACTGATGAGCAAATGCCCAGGGATAATCTCGGCGTCGTGTGGGCCTCTTTTCGCTGGGAAACAAGATGTTGACAGAAAGCTAGATAGATACCCCCAAAGTTGAACGATTTATGACTTGTGTACCATTGAGCTATGTGTGTCGTAATTAGCTGTGTGTGTATTCGGGGGCGGTGAGCGATGCTGCTGGGGCAATCCAACTGAGGGGAGCCATGTGCCCGCCGAGACACACAAGACCATTGGACAGAGGTCCCAGGCGGCTGTCGATACTGGCGTTGGAAGTTGTTTTCATGCATGGTTCGGCAAAGGAGAGACCTGAAAAGGAGAGTACGAGGCCTTTGAATATCTGACCAAGGAACGTTGGGGGAACATTCTACGCCTGTAGTACTGTTAGCTGATGTCCTACCTTTTATACCATGCTCCGAACAGATGTGAAGCCCACCTCTTCTGTTGTCTTGAAGCAGCGTGTCAACACCAAAATGGATTGATAAGATCCACGGAGAAGATAATCGCCTATGCTGTTTGAATCGGTGAGAGCAAGTTGAAGCTCGATCGGGACAGCAGCGATGAAATTTTAAGATTTTTTGGTCGATGATGCTTGGTTTCGGATTGGGAGAAAGGTTTGGAGAATCAGAGCGGAGAGGGGAGTCTGCATAAATGGCTCGGCGTTTTGGTCAAGGATGAGGATGAAGGCTTTGGTAATCCATTGATGATCAACTTGGCTGTGATCTTGGGCTTTTTTCTCTTTCATCTCGATTAAGACACCGCCGTCGCCCTTGTGACTCTTCACCTCCTTGTTCTTTGTCTTTCCCAGGCGTTAGGAGGCGCTGGCAACCTTGGGGACAACGTCGTCGTGGTTTGCGTGCCGCCGCTCACGCTCCCATTTTTTTTGTTTTTCGTGAGCTCACACGTTGCTGGCACGCAACCGCGGCCGTGAACGCTTTGTAGTTTTGTATGCTTCGTGAGGAGACTTGTTGTTCAGGATGGAGTATTCGTTCACAGATGAAAAGAAAAAGGGTGGCGGTGGATAAATGATTTGATTTTGAAGAGAAAAGATTATTTCAAAAAGCTTTGTGGCCAGCAAGGCCCCATACAAAGTCTGCCTACACCGCCTGCGTCGTTCCTTCCATTTGCTACTCGGAAAATCCCCCCCCCCTCTCCCCCCTATACTATTCCTTTACACCGCACCCTGGACAGCCTGAGGATCGGCTTATCCTAGGACCAACTCCCTGGAACTCAGGTATGAGCAATCCCCCGCTAAATAGACAGCCTGTACTGCTGCTCATCTCTCTTTTCCTTGCCTTCCTTGACCGGCACCCAAAGCCACAACACCTGCAGATGCCCTGGAGTAATCCCCATCTGATGGCTTCCCCAGAAGAACTGCCAAACAGGCTGCACAGCCTTTGTTTTCCCTACCTCCTGGACCGAGAAACTGTCGCCGTCATCTGCCACGGTTGTTGGAGCAGCCGGGATGTCGTAGTAGCATCCCAAATTCCCATTGCAGAGGAAGGGGTATTTGAAGCCATTCTTTTCACCGAAAAAAATCACAATGGTCAGCAGCTGGTCGTCCTCTCATTGGAAAGGAATGCAGGGTACTCACCACAGTATAATACCTCTCCCCTTCAATGCCCGCCTTGGCACTCTCCAGGCAGTGCCACGCGTACGTGTTCTTGCCGTAGTAGCTATCCTTGTTGTTGGGCATGCTCTTGTCGTTGAACGTGCAGAGCCCCCTGGAGGACACGAGCATGTAAGGGTAGCTTTCTGTCCTGGTGAACGTCGCGCAGTTGTTTTTGGATAGGAAGCCTGATGCCGTCAGGCAGCCGATGGTGTCGGTTGCCGGGTTGGCCGAGGCATAGGAGCTGGAGTTGAGGACGTGGATCTGGCCTTGGCCGACAAAGTCGTCTATTACACTTGGAGCTGCGAGGGCAGGCACAGATGCTCCTAAAAGGAGGAGAGTAAATTGTAAGGTCTTCATTTCTGTGTTATGTAGTGGTTGTGTTGTGGGAAAAGAAAGGCTTGAGAGTGGTGCGGAGAATTTTGGTGGTTTCAAGGCGGGATCACATGAGATCTTATTCAAATCTTGAAGGATTTCGGCTGCGGGAGCACAAGATCACAGATCGTCTATGTTGGTTCAAGGGAGGTGTGATTCGGACTGACAAAAACCGGGGATAATTCCTCCATGACCTTCCTTTCAATATGGGGCCAGAACAACCCTCATGGCATGTGTCAGACATCTATAAGCCTTTCAAGTTTCTACTATAGCTGTAGGGAATTTTCATCGCCAACGCAGTCGCGTCCTGCTTTGCGTTTCTCACCGCGAGCTCAAAAGGTCTGGTCTGGACCCAAAGACGATTTAAAGTCGGTTCAGCCCAGTCGTTGAGGTCGATCATAAATTACCTGCCAAACCTTGACAGATGCGACTACTATGATAACCCCAGTCTTGGACTTGACGATGGGGAAAAGCCGAAAGTGACTAATGCATGACTGTGTGTGGTATGCAACACGACCGTTGCGGCGCTTTTCCCCGGATCGTCGCAGTAAACAGTCCTTAAAGGCTGGAGCTGGCTGGGCCGCCCACACCTTCCCCAACGGGCCGCCCACGTAAAAACCCCAGACCCCGTTCCGGTTGAAGTGAGCGGATGAATTGCCGCGCTGGGTTTCTTTATTAAATACACTCCAACTTGCAGCTCGTTTATCTACAGCGAACGCGGGGTATGGTCATGTCCATCTCTTCGAGCAGGGTTCAGATTCCTGAGCGCGGTACTTGGTTATTGTTTCGGATTTGTCATGATTAGACGTCCAAGAAATCTAAAGTGCTGACGTGTGTGTCCATGACCTCTTGCTCTAAAGCTTGTTTCCGCACCTGCTTGATTTGGGGGGGGGGGGAGGGGGTCCAATCAGGGGTACGTTGAGGTGTAAATGACGGAATAAGGCCCTTTCCGGGAACTCGGATTTTGCATGTTGCTTCTCCTTTACCGGCTTTTGAGCTGCCAGATACTCAGATGATCTGTTCCTTCTCCTTGCGGATACGTCCGAGGAGGCCTGATGCGGGCCACTCGCTCTAGTGGTCCCTTGTTGGGCCGTTGCAGGGCCGATTGGGCTACTTCGTCATTATCAAAGACCCCAGTCCCGCCGCCAGCCAACACATCGTAATAGATTCCTTCTCTTAAGCCCCAGGGTGGACCAGGAAGCTTGAGGTCTTTGTACAGCGGAAACTCCAAGCAGACCAACTTTGCAGGTTGAGGTCCAAGTAGTTCTCCCATTCCACGGCCCCAGTCTTGTCGCATTTCTGGCAGGAGAGCACAGAGAAACTTGGCCGGTCAGCATCTTACTTTCCAGCAAAGAAGTGAGTGTATAAGTGCACTTACAGTGTAATCATAAATGAGGTCAAACCCGCCGAAGGTCTCACCCTCACGCACACACTCGCTCTCCCAGTCGCGCTTGAAGAAATCGCCAACCAGAAAAGTAACCTCTCCTCGCTGATCTTTCGGGTACTTTTCTTGGTTTCCCTCTCCATAATTGTATGCAAAAGGTGCGTCTAGCTGCTCAGCGGCATACGCCCTAGCGGCCTCAACGCCGGTGGGCGAAACCTCAAGTCCATAGACGTCGAATCCATGCAAAGCCAGCATTACGACGTCATAACCTTTTCCGCAGCCCTACAACAATTGTCAGCACTTTGTTTGGCCCACATCTGTCAACGTTAAGTGAAAATACCGGCACCAGCGCCTTTGGCCGCCGTCCCTCGGGCGCAGGCCATGGCGCGGACTCAATCAAATCAATAAGAGCAGGTGCTGGCTTTCCCCTGTCCCAAAGATCATTTTGTTGCGAGTCCCACAACGCGGACCAACCGCTGCTCTGGGCGTCGCGGGTGGTGTGACTGGCCTGGAAGTGTTTGATGAGCTTGGTGGGAACAAACGATTCCCCTGGCTTTGGGGTGCTGGACGTCATGATTTTGGGCGTTTTCACGCGACAAGAATGAATTGAATAAGAAGAATGAGAGAAGTTCAGCCCCTCTCGCGACTTGCTCATAGTTTCACGGGAATAGTTTCCCAAAAGTGGAGCCTAGCAACCGTTGATGCCAAGCTGCGTTACATAAGCCATCTCTTCAGCCCCTTTTCTACACCTGAGATAGTTAATTGTTAGGGAATTAGCCCCTGAAATCGTGAAGGTGTGTGAAGATGTACATGGCCAAGCACATGTAGATCGCTACTGTCGAGTACCGAACCATCAACCGAAACATGGAGAAGCTTGCTGTCCCCGCACGCATCCCTCCACGCCTACCCCAAATGGCCTATTGGAAACCAATCCCTGGGGTGAAAATCACTATATCAATTTAGCCTTGACTAACTTCAGCCTTACTCAACAGTAATCGTCTTCCCAAGTCGCCCAGGCCAAGCCAAGTTTGGCTGTCTTCATGCCTCCAAGCCGTTTGAGGCTATATATCGAAGGCCATATGTACCTTACCACCCGGTTCAAACCCAAAACATGCGGCTCTCGACCACGGCAATGCCCTACCTTCACCTCACGATGTTCCATAAAACACCACACCTTCACCCTACCCCGATCACGATGATCTCCCAGTGAATTCACCACTACTTAATAATCACCGCCATTCAGTTACTCCGCCCACCATGGCCAAATTCTCCCTCCTCTCCCTCCTAAGTCTCTTGACCCTCACCCAGCCAACTCTCTCCCTCCGCCCTTCCCCAGGCTGCAACAAAACCCCCGCCCTCGTCACCACCTCCTCCACCACCACCCCCCTGAGGATCACCTCCAACAACAAACAACGCGAGTTCTTCGTCCGCCTCCCCCCCAACTACAACTCCTCCATCCCCCACCGTCTAATCTTCACCCTCCACGCCCTCGGGGGCACCGCCCAGCAAGTCATCGCCGGCCAAGGCGGCTACCTTCCCTGTATGTACGACCAATTCCTTTTGTTCTACCCCTCTGGTTTACTCCCCGCCTCCCCCCCAAAGAAAATTGAACCCAAATTTCTTGCTAACAACATCCTGTCGACAAAAGACTACGGCCTCCCCCCCCTAATCAACGATTCCACTCCAGCCGTCTTCGTCATCCCCAACGGTCTCAACAACGGCTGGCAAAATGCCGCCGGTGAGGACGTCACCTTCCTTCGCGCCGTCCTCTCCGCGGTCGAATCAGACCTCTGCATCGACCAGGACCTCCGCTTCTCCACCGGCTTCTCCTACGGCGGGGCAATGTCCTACTCCCTCGCGTGCTCCCTAGGGAAAGAGATCCGCGCCGTGGCCGCGCTCTCTGGCAACCCGCAGATCAGCGGGTGCGCAGCTGGTTCGGAGCCGGTAGCTTACTACGGACAGCACGGGACGACGGACAATGTGCTGCCTCTGGCGCAGGCGAGGCAGATGCGGGATCGGTTCTTGAAGAACAACGGTTGTGCTGCGCAGGCCGAGCCGGCTGTGCCAGCGTCAGGGAGCCAGAGGAAGGTCAAGACTGTGTACAGCGGTTGCCAGCCGGATAAGCCGGTGACGTTTGTTGTGTTTGATGGGGGCCATGTTCCCACACCGAGAGAGCCAGGGGAGAGCGAGACATTTACCCACAAAGAGACTTGGGAGTTCTTCAGTCAGTTCAAGTGAAGGACTTAACTGGTTGGGGGTATACAAAGCGAGGAGTGGGGTAGGTGTGCACATCGAGGTGGTTTCAAACGTTTCTCGTTTGCTCGTTATTGCTATGCTGAGAAAAAAAGAAAAAGAATCCAAATAACGAGTATCATCGTCTCATCATGATCGACACCATGCTATCATACAAGACTCATCAACATATCCCTTCCCTCCTCACTTACAACCTCTCACCCCTGGTAACCTTAGCCACAGCTTCCTTCACATACCCACTAATATCGTTATGCTGCCCACAATTCTCACACCTGTGCAGAACCCTTCCCTGTTGAACATTTCCACCACTAATGCCACCGACACTGTTCCCAGTGCTAGCCCAAGCACCAGTAGCGGCAGCAAGCGCAGGATTGACAAACTTGTCACCATGTCCAACTGCTTCCCTGTACTCCCTCGGCATAACCTCCGGACTCATTTGCTGTTCCCCATTAGACTGCGTAGCTTGCGTAGCCCTCGTCTTGTGGTTGCTTTCTCGCGGAACTGAAGATCGGTAAGCATTGGGCATCACCTCAGGGCTCATTACTCCCTGGTGAGAGGGGCGGGAGACAGACTCTCTATACGAGTCGGGCATCACCTCAGGGCTCATACCCTGCTCGTGCGGCTTGGTGATCGACTCCCTATAGCTCTCCGGCATCACCTCGGGGCTCATATTTTGAACCAACTCTGGGTTGGGGTATTGAGTGAATTGGGGAGTGACGAGTTGGCCGGCGGCGGGGGGAGGGTTGGTCGCCTTGCCTGTCTCAGGGGCCGCGTGCACGGGCGGCGAGACAACAGTGTGGTGAGACGATGGGTGCGCATTTGTCGGGCTGGAGGATGATGCGGGAAGCGGCAGGTCCTTCAGCTCGTTGGCACGGGTGTCAATGTTGGACGGCTGGCTCTGGTGATGCTGGGTAAATACAGCGCCGGTCGGGCCGGTGGGCAAAGAGGCATTGCGGTCAGAAGAGTGCTGGTCGTGGCCCTGGACAGCAGGCTCGGTGGCGCGGTGTGAGTTGTCCCTGGGCTTGATCTTGACGCCGGATGGTGTTCCGGATGGCAGCTTGTTATACGGCCCGGAATCAGTTCTGTTCTGGAAAGGACGGCTCGACCCAGCAGCTGCGAGGTTGTGTGCCCTGCTGCCTTCTGCGGGGCCAGAGTCTCGCTTGACTCCAGAGTCATTTCCCAAAGGAAGATTGCTGTACTGGCCCGCTTCCCGAGTCACAGTCCCCTGACGGGAGGCTGCAGTCTCAGAGCCATGCGCAGACTTGTGTGCGGCGACGCCGGCCGCAGCGATGCCAACTGTAGCGACGCCAGATGCAGTACCAGAACCGAGATGGTTGTAGTTTCCGGGCTCTTGCGTGACCTGACCAGCGTCGGGGTGGCGAGAAGTTGCCGACTGATCGGTGGAGTGCTGTTGCTTGACACCAGATGTGGTGCCGGAAGTAAGATGGTTGTAAGAGCCAGGCTCTTGCGTGACAACACCACCCCTAGAGCCATGAGACTCGGATTGGCGAGCGGAACCCAGAGCAACACCAGATGGAGTGTTAGACGCAATATGATTGTGGGCAGGCTCCTGAGTGGTCGATCCCCTCTGAGTATTGTTCGACTCAGATGGGCGGCTTGAGCCAAGCGGCTGCCCAGATGAAACAAAGACATTGAAGTCACCGGGCGCATTGGCCACCGGTCTCTTGGTGTTGATAGATTCATGGGCAGCTGAGCCCCGGGGGCTGATGCTGGCCGAATTTGACTGGGCGCCAGAGCCTGTGCCAGAGGGCAGAGTGTTGTAAACAACATTGGTGTCAGGGTGCTGGTTAATGGTTGGGTTCGCTGCCGACAAATCTCTCGATTGTCTCATGGCCAATGGAGCGCCGCTGGCCGCCGCACCGATTACGGCGGGAGGTACCCAGCTCTGGGAGCCGCCCACATCGTTGCGAGGAGGAGAAGGCGGCTCTCTGGGGTGTTCAAAAGGAGTCGAGGGGTCGTCGTGCTTGTGGGTCGCGAGCCCGGCGGGTGTAGCTTTGCCGGGAACTGGGTGTGCGGGATCATGCCTGTGGGCAAGCTCGAGGGCATCAAGACCGACCGCAGCTCCAGCCCCTGAGCCCCTGGATTGCTTGACTTGAGTAGTGCTGCCGACAGGGGCCTGTGAGGCAAGTGACTGGTTGGGGTGAGAGGAGAATGAGGGGCTCTGTTGCTGGGTGGCTTGCGTGGCTGTGGCCTGATCCTCGGTGGTCTTGCTGTCCTTGCCCTTGTTGTGATGCAACAATCCAAACGCACCAGCACCGGTGGCAGCACCAGCAACAGCCTTAGTCTTGTTGTGGCTGGGGTCATTGGCCTCAGTGGGGAGTTCCGACGATACCCTGCGGTCCTTGGGCTCGCTTCTGCTCCCCTTTCTAAGGCGGTTGCGCGTCTTCGTTGTACCGGTTGTGCTGCCCACCAGCATGGGCTCTTGCTTGTGCTCAGCTTGCTGTGCGGGAGGCTCATAGGTTGAGGTGTCTTCCCGAAGCGCCTCCTCGTCCTTGTGCCGATTGAAGATGCCAAACACTTTGGGCTTCTTCTCGCCATGCACGGATCGGCTTCGGCTCCTGTGCTTGTCGACAGAAGAGTTCCGCCTATCATCCCGCGACTTGCGCGAAAGGAGACCGCCTGTAGCACGGGCTCCCTGATCCTCACTCGTGCTCCTCGAGTGCCTAACCTGGGTTCCGCTGGGCGCTGTCTGGCTCACCTCCTTGTCCCTTTTGTTGTTGTCCGCGATGCCATAAGCCATGGCGCCAGCGCCGAGGGCGGCGGTCCCCGCAAGAGCACTGTTGCGGTGATTCGACGTCGATGTGGCTTCATCGTTGTGCACATCCTTAGGAGACGACGAAAGCGGAAAGGCTCGTTGGGTCGGGGATGAAGATACTGGCTGTCGGCTCATGTCGACCTCACGATCGGCCGGGCCAGAGCCAGGCGCTGCAAGCAAAGAATTATCCCGTGCGATGCTCTCAGGGAGCGAAGAGGGTGGGAAATTCAACCTGTTAGTTTCGGATGCAGGGGAAGTGAACGCCTGCTTCTGCTGCCCTTCAGGAATCTTTGCAAGGGGAGCGGCAAGCAAGGCACCAGTAGAACCCCCAGTCGTGGCCTTCCTGTCTTCAGCTGTGGTGGGCTGTCTATGGCGCATACTCTCTGCATCCTGACTGCCGTGGCCAGATACCGAGTTGTACACTCCACTGCCCCTGGGAAAGTCAGCGGTGAGGCCGACGATATGGGATGTTCCGGAATTTGCTGACCTTTGAGGGAGATGATGATGTTGGTCATGGTCGTCCTTCGCGCTACCATGACCTGTCACTGTGTTGTAAATGCCTCCGCTAGAAGCCTTGGGGAGGTCGCCCCAATATGGTGGATCGAACCGTTGTTCATGGCTTTGGCGCGGCGTCGTGTCGGTGTTGCCCGCCGTGTCCTGGCCGTGGGTGGCTGCTCCAGCTCCGACTCCAACGGCAGTAGCGCCCAGTGGCTGCTCGTCGACCTTGTTCCTTCGAATCGGGAACTCTTCGTCGCTGTTCCCCCTTGCCAACTCGCGTGTTTGTGATGGCTGCTGGACTGACTGGGAAGGTTGGTAAGACCCGATGTCGTCTCGAACATAGGTACCTCCCCCAACAGCTTCCGACGGTCCAACCCAGTGGTTATCGTTTCGCTTGGCTGGTTGAATGGGCTCCGACTCGGTAAAGTTTACGCCGGAGTCGGTATGAGCGTGGCCGCGGAGTTCGTTCGGCTTGTGAAGCTCGTTACGCTCGCGGTGTTGGTAACCTTGGTCTTGCTCCTCGTGATACTGCTGGGGTTGCTGCACAGGTTCGTCGGCTGGGGTGGGTGGGATCGAGGCTGGGAATGCCCCGGGGATGTATTGAGCTGCCATAGTGAAAAGTGTCAAATCTGCAGGAGGCGGTTTAGCGTGCGTGCAGCGTGCGTAGGATGTCGTCAATATCGTCACAATGCAGTCAGTGAGCAAAGTCGGAGGAAAGAGTACCTATGTATGAGGAGAGACAGGTAGTAATTATGCAATATACATATTCGATGTGCATGAGCGTCATTCTGGCCCAGGTGGGCAGAGCTACGTCAACCGGGTCTCTTTGACATCATCGGCTGGTAGGATCCAGGGGCATTGGCCAATGGCGTGTTGTAGAAAAAAGCGGGCGCCCGCTGTGCCGGTCATGCCTTGACGCTTGGCTTGGCACGCTTCTCCAATTGTGGAAGCGGTGCGTCACCGGCGCAGTGAAACAGAGTGTTTGAGAGCAGTTCGTTCCCTGATTATCAAAGCATGGAAATGCTCTCGTGCGTCAGAGCTGAGAAGGATCACCCGCTATGAGCTGTCGCATGCCGTGTAACCGCGTGGGTGGTTTGTTTGGGCGAGTCAAGATCAGGGGAACCCTAACCATCCATTCCATCACTCTAGCTCGATATTCACAAGAGGACCCGACAGAAGACAAGAAATATTCTATTCCAACTCAGTTAGCATACTCTAGCATCCACAGTAACCCACCCAGAAAATATCTCCTCGTCCTCCTCGGAACTATCACAATCGCTCAGCCCAAACAAACTCCCATGCCCACTAGCCTCTGATATGATGCTCGCCAGCAACCGATCACGGCTCTCCATCATTACGGCCGATTCATTAGCACTCTCTCCACCCATTCCACCGCCTCTCTGACTCCCATCATAAAAGCTAGAACTACACTCCGAAATCGACATAGTCTCCCGGTATCTTCCCCCTTTCGTAGTCCCAGATATCAGCCCAACAACATGGTGTGTACTTTCCGTCTGTTTGCTCTCCTCCCGCCCAATCACAACATGAGTTTCCTTCTTGGGTTTTTCTTGAAAATTAATATCCACACGTTTCTCCGGCCCTTCCGCGTCCAAGTCCTTCTTCTCATCCGTCATCTGAGTCGTATTCGACAACTTCGATCTCCTCTTCCCTGTCTTCTCGCGTGGCTTCGACAGGCAAGATGCCCCTTCCGTACTCGTACACGTCGTATTCCCGCAGGCATGACTCCCCCCGCTGCTGGTGCTCCCGCATTCTTCCTGCTTCTCCTCGTCTTCTCGCTCGTGCTGGCCATGGTATATGTGCTTCGGGTCCATGTAGTCAGGTGAGGACATAACTCTTCTGTTGGACGATGGCGAGTTAGACTGGTCATTGTTACTAGTAGAAGAAAAAAGCGTGTCTTCTTCTTGTGGTGGGGGAGGTGGTCTTTCCCTAGAGTTTGATGGTGGACCCTGAGCAACCTGTTTCAGGGGCTGGGCTTGGGGTGTTGGCCTTGGAGGCGGTCCGACACCTGCTCCGATGCCTACTCTGACCCCAACAGCGGTGCTTGAGCCAGCGCTCATGGTTGGTGCGCCACCGGCTTCGAGAGAGGCTTGGTATTCCTGCGGGGATTGGAGGCGGCGGATGAAGCCATATTTGGCAATCTTTTTGGAATGATCAGCATCCTCTAAGTGAGGCGGCATCGCAATGTTCGGTTAGCTTGGGACTACTCATAAGACGCACCTGGTCCTCGGCCTCGCTCTGCAAATCCCTAGTTTCGTACTTAGGCCAAACAATCTTGCTCGTACAGCAAGACACGCAAAACTTGGCCCTGTCAGGACAGAGCGGTTTCCCAGAATCGTTTCGTGCTCTAATCTCGGGCGGTTGTGACGACGACCGAAACATTCCCATGAAGCCCCAGCCTATCTCCCTCAAGCGAATTTCAACGTCAAAATCAAAGTGAAGGTACCGCCTGAGCTCGCGCAACCCGTCGTCATTCTTTGGCCCTCTCTTATTGGCTTTCAAGATGCTGTCGATTAGAGCCGCGTCGACCTCTCGCTTGAGAGTGACAGGACAGGTCATGTTCTCGTAAATCTCTGGCGTCCACAAGTGTAGCTGGGCCTCTGTCTGTCCGGACCAGCGTGCGGCTCGGTTGTAGGGAAACGACCGGGAATTGCGGTGTCGGCACTCGCGATGTCTTGGACAGGAGCAGCCACTGATGTGGGAAGAGGAGACACGAAACGAAGCCTCGGGGGACTCTGGGACTGGGCAGGCGAATCCAAGGCCGAGGAGAGAGGTGATGGGCGGTCGGTAGGAGTCATGGCAGTCGAACTTGGGTGGAGGGTAGGTCTCGTACGTGAGGGACTTGCGCCAACTGCGGAGTTTGCGCTCGTAGGTGACCTTGCTGGCGTGCTGGGCATGAGCCGTGAAAGCTGGAAGGGGGTGTCCGACGCCTGTGGTGGCGACTCCGGCAGTCATATCGTTTGAGATACCGCTTTCATTACGCAGGGCAATGTCTGAAACCACATCGTCGCCTTTGGGTAGCAGGTCGTGACGCTCGCCGCTGCGGTAGAGGTAGCGAACATTGATTGAGTCGAATATGCGGCTGTGTCGTTGGAGTCTGGCAGCGTCAGCGAATTTCGTTCCGATGTCAAATGTAGTGGAGTGTCATACTCTCCAGTTAATCGGTTAATGTTGAATTGCAGTTTCAGACTGACAATGATGCGATAGACAGGTCTTGCGCTCGGATCTCCGCCGTTGTAGGTACCAGATCTCTCAATTCGCATTACAGGTTCCAATACACTGACAGAAGCATAGACACCCTTTCCCCCTTGGATGCTCTCCTCTAAATTGACTGGGTGAATGTGCGATAGGAGCATAGGCGGTTGCTGGGGAGGGTCTGCCGGTTGGGAAGGTGGAGGAGGGGCACATGGTGGTGGTTGAGGGTCAGGGCAGACGTACTGGCGCTCTGGAGACCTCCTGTATGACCTGCGACGTCGCCTTGATCTCTCGTCGCGATGGTAACGATAAAATTCGTAGTTCTCGGACATTCGGAATCAGGCCGCTATTGGGTGGGAAGATTGCATTCATGGTTGGGAATTACACAAGTATGAAAGGCAGGCAGTGAGGTAGGTTAGGAAGGGGGTCCATCATGGTTATTGTCCTCTGCTGTTGTAACTGCTGATGCGATATCAGGTGGCCGAGCAACATGTTGAGAGACTGGCAGGAGGTCCGTTGATCACCAAATCAAGACCAACACTGTGCTGACAGCGTCACCGGTGGGAACAGCCAAAGTTTAAAGAAGTGAACAGCTGGTTTGAAGCTGACAGCGCGTGGTGTTCATTTTAACTAGCATGGAAGCCAAAATTACCTGTACCTTAGGTCGGTTCCCTTCCCGTACAGCCGCGGGTAATTTGCAGCCAAGACGTTGATGAACCGGGCCCCGATGCCTCGTGATGCACGCCATCGACAAACACCCAAGAGCCCAAGACGGGCACCAATGCTAGACAAACCTAAATCCAACGACTGGCCGTTGCAAAATGAAGTGGTAGGGCTGGTAGGGCCCGTCATGCAGCCCTGTGGGTCTTGGCAATTTCAACGTCGCTTGACCTTATGGAATCTAGTGATGAGGGGGTGGCTGGCGTTGAAGACGAATTTAGTATTGCACCGCCAATATTAGCGACTGCCTGACGAGAAGAGGTGCATAGCTAAAGTCCAGAAATACATAACATACTATCTGAGTGAAAGTTTAATTTATAGAGGCAAATATATTTCCAGACAACCTCGTCCCCGGTTCAACGCATAACGGTTGACTTGGCCGACATCATCACCCCCTGTAGGCTGTAGCTTCGGAAACACCGGGAAACCAAGAAAATATCAGATGAACGGAGATGGGAGGAAAAAAAAGGCATTGAGATGAACTTTCATGCAAAATGGCTGGCATAGCGTGGTGTTGTGAAATTTGAAGTTCCATGTTGGTTGATGTGATGTCGATTTTGACGTTGAATCGACGCTGCATCTCCAGATTGTCAAGCTTTGTCATGCACCTTCCCCAGATGTTGATTCCCCATGGTCTGATCGGATCTGGACTGGTCGGATCCGGGGAAAATTGTCGTCGGTCCATCAACCCCAGGGGGAAAGAGAGCCAACCGCGCATGGCGGAACGACTCACGCCATCCATAGAGGCTCCAGGTTTCCATCTGATCTTGTCCCTGCATCTCCTAGGATCTTCCTGTTTCTTCTTTTTTGCCTGAACTGGATGAATTCGAGAACGAGTCGAGCATCAACACTCGGCTATCTCCGCGAAGGCCGAGTCATGGTCGGGGATAGCAACTCCACCACGCCCCCCATGGCCCTCCACAATACCACCGAATGGTTACCGCCCTTGATCATCACCACAACCACTGAGAATCATGTCAGCTGATTTTTTCGCTGTATTCACGAGTCCAGGCCGCCTCTGTTCTTTGCCATCCCGAGTCTCTCACAAAAGCGAATAGGTCTCGTGATGTTCAATGCGCTAGCTGACAAAGGACATCACACTGCAGAAGAGAAAATATTGATATTAGAGTTTTTTTTAACGACGATTAAAGTCAAATCAAAGCTGTACTTTTGTCAACGACCCCCCCGACTCCTGAGCTGGGTGGGAACCCTGAGCCAGGCCAGGAGATAGAAAAAAGTTCGACATGTGATCCCGGCATTCTCAACCTTGTCTCCTTGAACGGCCGCAGGGTCAACACACCCTGGAAGAATCTACCAGAACTCAGGATACGCACATCGTGTGCCCAAACAGTCTGTGAAGTTCAACCCGAGAGGGATAGTAAACCACAAATTAACATGTGTTGGACATCTACCTTCATACATTTGATAGCGCTGTGAAGGTCTTGGAGGTGGGAAAGCTGGTGTCTAGGTCTCTCGACAAGCCCCGATACCTTGATCCGTGACACGCTAGATAGGCCCGAGAATATGGCCGTTCCAAGATGAAGAAACACAACCCACTCACAAACGTCATTGCAATGCTTGATCCAGAGCTTTGGAACTCTCTCGGCCCTTCCGAGTTCGTCCGACCTTTGGCTCTCTCTCCGCAAAAACGATCCCCGCGGCAAGGTCCAACCCCAGATATGCACAGGGGCGAGTGGAGATGGACAACTGCCTGGGAAGAAGCCACAGGCCACGAGGACAGCAAAAAGGCATCGCGGAACAATGGGGTGTTGTGGAGGATTCACCGGGGTACTCGGGATAGGGGGGTCGAAAGCTCGTCGAAGCTCAGAGGAATACAGGTATATTATCCCCATCCCCAAAGACATCACCGCCAAGTTCTTTCCCTTCTAATTTGCTGTGTTAGAGACAAGAGGCTGAGACTCAGACATTCCCACCGTCAAGGACTTGGAATTATTTGAAGTATTTATCACCTGCTTCATACCTCGTCTCAGTCCCCCCTCACCTCTTCCTCCGGTTCTTCCTTGTCTCACCCCCATCATCGACGACAAAAAGACCACCATCGACCCTCAAACGCCGTCGCTCACCTTCGTCAACCGCCACAACACCAGCACAACGAAATCAAATCAGTCAACATGCCCGGTGGCGCAGCTCCCCCCGCCGGGGCTGACACCCTCAGGGTCGAAGCCCCCGTTACGATGAAGGCCTACTTGATGTGCGTCTTTGCTGCCTTTGGTGGTATCTTCTTCGGCTACGACTCTGGATACATCGCCGGTGTGATGGGTATGGACTTCTTCATCAAGACCATCGAAGGCCCCGGCGCTCTCTTCCTCCCCGCGTGGAAGAAGTCTCTCATCACTTCCATCCTGTCTGCTGGTACTTTCTTCGGCTCTTTGGCGGCTGGCGATCTGGCCGATTGGATCGGTCGCAAGTTCACGGTTATCTTGGGTTGTGCCGTCTTCATCGTCGGTGTGATCCTCCAGACTGCCTCCCAGTCTCTCGGGCTGATCGTCGCTGGAAGACTTGTCGCTGGTTTCGGTGTGGGTTTCGTCTCGGCCATCATCATTCTCTACATGAGCGAGATCGCTCCTCGCAAGGTCAGAGGCGCCATCGTGTCCGGATACCAGTTCTGTATTTGCATTGGTCTGCTGCTTGCCAGCTGCGTCAACTACGGTACCCAGGACCGCGATGACAGCGGCAGCTACCGTATTCCTATCGGCCTGCAGATGGCTTGGGCTTTGATTCTTGCCGGCGGCTTGGCGCTGCTGCCAGAGTCGCCCAGGTTCTTCGTTCGCAAGGGTGAGCTTGAGAAGGCGCGTGTCACGCTTGCCAGACTCAGAGACCAGCCTCTCGATTCCGAGTACATCCGCGATGAGCTTGCCGAGATCATTGCCAACCACGAGTATGAGACCAGCGTTGCCCCCGTCGGCGGGTACTGGTCGTCCTGGATGGTCTGCTTCCAAGGCTCCCTCTTCAAGAGCAGCAGCAATCTTCGCCGCACCATTCTCGGCACCTCCCTCCAGATGATGCAGCAATGGACCGGTTGCAACTTCGTCTTCTACTTCGGCACCACCTTCTTCCAGCAGCTCGGCACCATCTCAAACCCCTTCTTGATCTCCCTCATCACCACCCTCGTCAACGTCTGCTCTACCCCCATTTCCTTTTGGAGCATGGAGAGAGTCGGCCGGAGACCTCTGTTGATCTGGGGCGCGTTGGGCATGGTTATTTGCCAGTACATTGTTGCCATCATCGGCACCGTCAAGCCCGACGATGACAACTGCGTCAAGGCCATGATTGCCTTCATCTGCATCTACATCTTCTTCTTTGCCACCACCTGGGGTCCCGGTGCGTGGGTCGTCATCGGCGAGGTGTTCCCTCTTCCCATGCGTGCCAAGGGTGTTGCTCTTTCTACCGCTTCCAACTGGCTTTGTAAGTTTTGGTTCCCCCATCTTTCCCCATTTCTAGTCTTGATGAACATGGCCGCTAACCTGGCTATGAAAAAACAGGGAACTGCATTATCGCCGTCATCACCCCTTATATGGTTGACTCTGACAAGGGCAACCTCGGCCCCAAGGTGTTTTGGATCTGGGGCAGCTTGTGCTGCTGCTGCTTCCTTTATGCGTTCCTCCTCGTTCCCGAGACCAAGGGCTTGACGCTCGAGCAGGTCGACCAGATGCTCAACGAGACCACCCCCCGTACCTCTGCCCGCTGGGTCCCCCACAGCACCTACGCTGGCGGTGAGAAGATTGAGAAGTCGGTGCAGCACCATGAGGAGAAGGCTGCTTCTTCTGGCAGCGATGCGGAGAGCCAGGTTTAAATGGGATGTTTGTGGTGCTGCTTTCAAAGTAATCGTATGATGTGGGCATCATATAACGGTGTTTTTGGGTTACATATGCCATTTTTATTAGTTTTATTTCCTTTTGGGATACCATCATGACTTGGATACATGAGGTGGATCGGGTATCAAAGGGTTATTGGGGGTATTGTCATGAATAGCGCATGACCTGAATGACAATTGAATCAACAATAATTTTAAATACCTAGGTTTTGTTTTTGCTTACCATCGTGGTGCTTTGTGTTTTTTGCTTTTTCTTCAGGGAAAAAAGAAATTGAAAAAAAAACATCGCTCTTCCAGTCTGGCTGAAATAGCCTCCATACCAGGAGAAATATGCCCGCTAACGTCGTCCGTCATGCTTAGTCTTTGCAGTAGATATATCCCTCCGCGAAACCACACAAAAGGAAAAAAAAAAAGAAAGAAAGAAAAAGGACATTACATGAATTATTATTATCACACACCAAACAAAATATGTCGACCACACCTAGTGTGTCAAAAACGAAACAAAAGAAAAGGTTACGTGCGGTTTATGTGGATCGAACACATGACCTTCAGATTGACTTGGCCTGAAGTTGACTTCAGTCTGACGCTCTCCCAACTGAGCTAAACCCGCTGTTGTTTTGTGGTTGTATTACAGGTCCTGGTTTGCAGCTAATGTGGGTTGTGTGAGTGGCGGTGCGAAGTTTGAGTTTTGGGGGGGTGGGGCTTACCCCTGAAATGTGGGCTTGGCGTGAATAGAGGTAGTAGCTCATGGTCTGACTTCACTGCGACTTGAAAACAGAAAGAACAGGAATATATTTGGTTTACTTTGAGCGTTGTGGAAGTTTTTATTATTATTTTATTATTTTTATTTATTTTTTTATCTTTTTAAAAAAGGGGGTGTTCGAGGTTCTGGTGCAAGCTTGGTCTCAGCAATTCCAACAAGCCACATAAGTACCTTAGCACTGCGAGATCTCAAACTTGATTACTTTTTTATCCATCTGCCTATTTAACCTATAATGAGGGCCATCTTTCACCAGCATTCCAACCTAGGTATTCCTTTCATGTATACTGATGGCAGATCTCCTCCTATTTATGACAACTCCCACAGCTGTTTCAAAGGGCAGGAGGCTCATCCCCAGGAGGAGGGGCAGGCCACCTGTCCAGGACTACTCCTTCGTTGTTCTGCTCCTCCTCCTCTTTCTTACTCTTGCCCTTCCCCTTACCCTTCCCTTTGCCCTTGCCCCTACCATCTCTAACCAACTCGAACGTAAACCTGGCCTTGGTCGGCTCATCCAACAAAACCTCATACTTTCCCGGATAAATCACCGTGTTGCCTTGTTCATCATGCCTCGCCAGATTCCCCAGATTCCACTCCAGCTCTCCTTGCCTCTTCTCTTTGGGTTCAATCCCCCTCAACCTAGTGAACGCAGCCAAAGTCTTGATCGGATGTGGCGCCGGCCCCACCCCGGGGGCAGAAACAAACGCAAGCGCGACATAATCCGACGTCCTATTCCCCGTGTTGTGTACTGTCACAAGCAACAGGGGAAGGGGACATGTATCAGGATACTGATTATTGCACTTTTCCAGCACCTCATCGATGTCAATCTTGCCCGGAAACTTCCCAAACGAAGCAGAAAACCTCGCGTAGTGCAGACCGAAACCAAAAGGTTGAACCGGAGTCTGATACCACCTATACGTCCGACCGAGGTTACTATTACCCGGCGAGGGACGAAGAGCCATGTCTGTCATTGGCACCAGGTCCGTAAAGTTGGAGGGGTACTGCGTGACGGGGAGGCGGCCGGCGGGGGACTTGATACCCGTAATGAGCTGCATCACGGCTGTGCCGCCGTCTTGGCCGGGCCAGTTGGCCCAGAGGATGGCGTTGATTTTGGGGTTGGACAACAGGGGGGTGTTGTCGAGCTGGTCGCCCATTTGGAGGATTATCAGTGGTTTGTTGAGGGTGGATAAAAGATTAATGAGGGAGAGCTGAGCACCGGGCCAGTTGAGGTCGTAGCGGTCTTTTGTCTCACCTGCGGCGGAGGTGTCGAGGCCGCCAAAGTACAGGATGTAATCTGCCTCTTTGGCTGCGGCGAGGGCGTTGGTGGTCCAGGATTGGTTGGAGGCAAGGTCGTCATGGAGGACGGGGCCGGAAGCAGTGGTGAACGGGATGTTGAGCTGGCGGGCGGCATAGGCCGGGGTGTGCAAAAAGGCAGCGGTGCCGGAGTATCCGCCGCGGAGCTTATCTCGGGCGTCTGACCAGAAGCCGATGAGGGCAACCTTTTTGACGTTTGATTTGTCAAGTAGGCTGGATAAGGGGAGAGTGCCGTCGTTTTTGAGAAGGACGGTGCCGTCTACAGCTGCCTGTAGAGCTAGTTGCTGAGCTGCAGGTTTGTTGACGTCTTCCCAGCCGAGGGAGGAATAGAGGGAGCGGTTCCCGCCAAAGTAACCTGCTCTGATGATGCCCTCGTAGAGCCGCAGAAGCGCGCGATCAACGGTGGACTCTTTGAGGAGACCTTGAGACCATGCCCCTGGGATATCAGAGGAGCCCTCGTATTCGCAGCTTGTGTCCATACCAGCTTCGAAAGAGATGGCGGTACCTTCAGCGTTGGTGGCTGCATACTTGTGGTTGAGGGAGACATCCAGGACAGCCTCGCAATCACTGGTGATGTAGTTGCTGTGCTCTGTCCAGTTCCAGTGCTCCCGCAAGATGGTCTGCAGCATATAGGGACTCGCGCACGATGGTACGCCGTTCACCGCATTGTAGGCACACATAATTGAGCCAACTCTCGAGTCCCTGACACACTGCTGGAAAGGCATAAAGTAATATTCTGCCATATCCTGCAGTGAGATCTTGGCGTTGAAATTGTGTCTGGTAGCGCCGTTCCAGTCTTCAAAGTCGTTGGCGGCGTAATGCTTGCAGGTTGCAACCACCCTCCGTTCTTCTTCCGGCACAGGCCCTTCAAGGCCTTTGATCATGGCTGCAGCATAGCGTTTGACCAACAGGATATCCTCCCCTGGCGTTTCCGATCCTCGTCCCCAGCGCGGGTCTTTGAAAGGGTTGACGTTGGGTGTCCAGTAGTCGAGTCCCGAGAAGCCAGCATTGCCAAATGCTCGACCCTCGATGCCGATGACTTCTGCGACCTTTTCAAGCAGCTCATCGTCGAAGCTGGCCGCCATGAGCAGGGGCATGGGGAAGGAGGTGGAAGAGTTAAAGGGCCCATCCCCCTGCCAGAACTGAGTACCAGGTGCGTAAGCCACTCCATGAAGCGCCTCACTCCACCAGTTGTACGCAGGAAGGCCGATGCGAGGTGCTCCCAATGACTTGCTAATAATGTTTTGGAGTTTCTCCTCAGGAGTCAGGGCGGCAACGAGGGCGGCAGCTCTTTCGGGGGGTGAGAGAGTGGCGTTGCAGACCTGATTCGAAGAAAGGAGGTCGTCAACACAGTTGGGATAAAACTGGAACGGGAGGTCGATAGCCTGGGCGATAGCTGCCGCAAGGCCTACGCCCCAAAACATGGACAACTTCATGACTGCAACAGGAACAAAGTGCCAGATTGCACCGGGAGGGGAACAAACAGCATCGACACCTCAATATAACCATTACGGTGGCCGTCAACATGGAATATCACTACATCTACATGAACCGACGTAAATATTGGGAAATTGACCATTTTGGGTAGCTCATGATATTAACCACTATAATACCCGTTCTCCACCACTCTGCATTGCCGTCGGCCGGGTTCCTGTCCCGGTGCTTTGGAAACCGCCGGGACTCAAGCGCCGGCGCTTCATTGGAGCGCGTCTATCTCGGGGTAACATCGCCAGGATGCAATGTTGGCGATCTTATTGACGGGGACGAACCAGTGTGGATTTCTATCCAGGTTCCCGGGCTCGTAAAAAAGAAATCTACCTTGTTGGTGCGCGTAGCTTCGGTGCTGCTGCGCACTTATGTATGCTGCTGGGTGAAGATGGATAAAAAGAGGCAATCAATATCGGCGAGGAGACCAGCTTCCAGGCGAGGTTGTGAGCTCCCGTTACCTACTTCCTCCTACAGAATCCAAGTGGAGCGCTTGCTAGTTGACTGCTCGTCATTGACAGTGGCATCATGAAGAGGGGTTTCTAGGACCGGAAGAATGGATTTCATTCCGGAGATCCGCTGGGTAATCCATCGGCAGCAACAGAGTCAAGGCGAGCGTCAACAAATAGACGCCCAACACCATCTGGGCAATGGAAGCTTAGGATCCACTGACTATCAAGTTTTGTTGCCCACAACCATGCTTGCGAATCTTCTTTCCTGTGCGTTAAGCGTCGGAGTCTTCACAGCCGCGGTCCTGGCTCAAGACACGGAGACAGACCCAGCACCATTCAGCACATTTGGCCAACGAATCATCTACGACCCTCCCGAGGGCCACAGGGCTTCGTATCCACGACATGTGGAACTGGAAGATGGAACTCTTCTGGTGACAAGTACGGTTCTCGGGTCCAACTTCTTCACCTCTTCTGCGTCCTTCCCCGTGTTCGAGAGCAAGGATGGAGGTGTGAACTGGGAATGGGTCTCCAACATCACCGACCAAGTCAATGGCTGGGGAATGTCTGCTCAGCCGGCGCTGCTTGAACTGACGGCTCCTTTGGCCGGCTTCGAAGCTGGAACAATTCTGGCGTCAGGAAACAGCTGGAGTGCAAACGGCACCCGAATCGACCTGTATGCGTCGACTGACAAGGCCCGGTCCTGGTGCGTGTTTCGGCCTACAAGTCTTTTTCTTCAACTTGGGCATCAATGCTAACAATATCCCATTCACAAGGTCCTTTGTGTCCAACGTCGCCGCCGGCGGAAGACCGAACACGACCAATGGCGCTGATCCCATCTGGGAGCCTTTTCTCCTTGTTCACAACGACGAGCTGATCGTCTATTATTCAGATCAGCGCGACCCTCTTCACGGCCAAAAGCTCGCTCACCAACGATCAACTGATCTGAAGACGTGGGGTCCCGTGGTGAATGACGTGGCGTATGACGAGTATCTAGCCCGGCCCGGCATGACTGTCATTGCATATATCCCGCCGCTCAAACAATGGATTCTGGTGCATGAGTTCCCAGTCGGCAATTCTTCGTCACATGGCGTCAACTACCCCGTCTACTACCGACTTGCGGCGGATCCGACCAAGTTCGACGAAGCCCCCGGGATTCCAATCGTGATTGAAGGCAAGGTCGCGCCGAACGCATCGCCTTACGTGGTCTGGTCGCCGTACCCGGGTGGCAACGGCACCATCATCGTCAGCGACGCGGACAGGGATGAGCTATATTCGAACCAGTTTGGTGGTGACCCGGAAAAGTGGGAGATGCACCCTTGCAGCCAGCCCAGTGCCTACTCGAGAGCGTTGCATGTGTTCAACAAGTATCCCGAGCACTTGATGGTTCTTGGTGCGGCCATTTTCGATGGCGGACCCGACGAGCTGAGCTTGAGTGTGCTGAGCTTGCCTGAACTGTTGAAGAACAAGGTGAATATTGATGAGTGGATTGCTAGACAGAACCAGACACAGCCGGGAGAGGAGTAAGGTAGGAAGGAGTCGGAGCATTGGAACGGAGCCGGGAAGTTTGTAGATAGTCGCTGTGGAGTGCGAGGGAGCAACAGGCGAAGTTGGCAGCTGAACACGTCTAATCGGAGATTTTAGTTGACGACGCGTTCGCAGCCTGCCACGCGTACAAGGGGTGATCGCGCCGGACGCCACAGCTCAGCCTCAAATATGACATCAGTGTGACAGTGCCGGAGGGAGCACTCCCACTGCACGCTCCGTGTTCCCCCCTCTTGGCAGCGTGTTTGGCACCATCTCGAGACCCTAAATGTGCGAGCATAAAAGTGTTGTCTGCGCCCGTGAAAAGTAATCACCCCCGCTTCTAGGAACCTTGTCATCGGCCCCACCACCAAACAGTTGTCACCATCACTGATCTGCCAATCTCCCGCGCAACCTGAAGTATACAAAAGTTTCTCGATCTTTCACGTCAGAAATACACCATCAACCCATCATCATGAGCTCATCCGACCAGAAGCCACCACTAGATCCTGTTGGCACGCAGTCGTTCCCGCCCCCACCTCCCGGCCCCCCGCCCATCCAGACCACACAGACACAGATGCCCAAGCACACAAACGAGACCCCTATACCAGAATACAACCCGAGGCATGGCCAATTTGCACCGCCGACGAGTGGTGTTGACGACGATATCTACGACGCGACACCGACATCGGAACACCCACCTCAATTCCCGCCGTCCGGAGATGGTCACCACGATGGCGAAACCAAGAAGAAGCCCAAGTTCTCCTTCAAGGAGTACTACCAAAGGGCGACCGACAGCTTGACAACCCATGTTGGCCCAGCAGTCAACGCAATGGCTCGCAAGACGGGCGCTGAAGGCTTCATTGCCGAGTCTCTGGATAAGGAATGCGAGAAAGCCGCCAGGATCCTGAGGGCATTCTGCAGTAAGCACAGCTTCATGATTGGTTCTTTAAGACAAACCACTAACACCACATCCTTCAGAGGACGGCATCTACGTCGGTGCAGCGCAACAGCTTACAGCAACCCCCGCACCACCACCACCACCACCAGCAGTAGGAACGGCTCCGACCAACTCCGACGCCCCAGCGACCGAGACCAACAAACCCACCGACCCCGCCAAGACCAAAAAGCCCAAGGTACTTCTCACGATACCTTCCAAGGTCATTGCGCGGGCACAGGGTCTGGCCATCTTCACAGCCTTCCGTGCAGGTTTCCAGGGATCTGTCTCGGGCGGAAGTGGCATTTTGATTGCCCGTAAGCCTGACGGCAGCTGGTCTCCGCCCAGCGGCATCAAAGTCGGTGGCGTGGGAGGTGGGTTTGTTATCGGCGCCGAGATTTACGACTGTGTGGTTGTCATCAACACCACGGAAGCCCTTGGTCTTTTCACCAAGACGCGTATGAGTCTCGGTTCTGATCTCGCGGTAACTGCCGGGCCCTTCGGTGCAGGTGGTTCTCTCGACTGGGGCGTTCCAGCGAATCAGAAGGGCAAGGCGAAGGAGAAGGCTTCGCCACAACACCCTGCAACGGCCGCGTCCCCACCCCTATCTGCCGACAACACCCACTTCCAAACAGCACCACTTTCCCCTGGCGAGCTAACCGACCCACTCGATGATCCCACAAAGGGACGCAAGCCCAATGCCCTGCGTGAGGCTATCGGGAAGCCGGTGTACAGCTATGTCAAGTCCCATGGTGTGTATGCAGGCGTGCAGATCAGCGGCACCGTGATCCTTTCCCGCGACGCGGCCAACGCCAAATTCTATGGCCGACCGGTCGCAGTACAGGAAATTTTGGAAGGCAAGGTCGAGCCCCCCGCTGCAGCCAAGACACTTTTCGATGTCCTGAGTGGCGCCTCCGGATGGCGTGGACACAGCGGTACTAGCCCAGTGACGCCCAACTTTGCGCCTGGAACTGGTGTCCCACATCCCGCTCCAGCAGCCACACCTGATGTTGCCGGTGTTACTGCTGGTGTGAGGGGTCTTGATGTCGGAGGCTCCTCAAGCTCGACGATTGGTCCACCGACTGCCCCGAGACCAACGACGCCGGTTGTGAATGCTAAGGCTGCCGAGGCCGCCGCGGAGGCAAAGCTCGCATCCCCTACTAGCCCACCACCACCGTCATACTCCGAGTTTGCTTCGGGTGCCGCCCAGCAGCAGCAAGAGGACCTCCCTCCTGCATATGTTGAGGGTCAAGTGACCAGCCCGCCTGTGGGTGACTCGAAGACTGGATTGCACTAAAACAAGACTTGGCAGCGTTTGTGGGTTAGCGATAGTGTACATCAAGGGTGCCGAGGGTGGCAAGGAACAACCAACGTCTTTTTGTTGCTGGAAGTGGGCATATGGAGGACACGACGAGCATAGAGCGTAGCATAGCATGCAATTAGTTTCGAACGATGAGCATTTTCATGTCTTGTTTTATTATCCTTCTAGAAAAGCCCCAGGACTTGATAGCCACATGGAACAGGACCGCATTGCTTCGTCATCCAGCAGCAGTTAGCTTGACTACTCACTTAGGCCCACTTCCGTTGTCCATAATTCACTCCTCCTATAGCAGAAAGCCCCATGTAGAGAGTGCGAGAGGAACAAGCCTTCGAGTTCGGGTTACATGCATTAGTTTCTTGGTATTTCGTAAACACCCTCGACCCTTGTTGGTATCTAGTGTGGTACACTATCACCAGCTCAGATGTTTATCCAGAGGTCACCATGACCACCCAAATTTATGGATGCCCATTCAGAAAAGACCACAGCTAGCGAATGAAAGAAAGCCAAAATTTAACCCTTGACGGGTTTCCAAGCATCTGCTCCTCCACTGAACACATCTCCTACAGCCCTCAAGGATTAATAGTATGTACAACCTCTTCAAACTTGGAGCTTCTGACAAAAGCTGGCCCTGCATACCAAAAGGTTCAGATACACACGTCCGGTAAACTTTATCCGGCCGACGGGAGAATCTGCTCCGTCCAGTCTTACGCTTCTTCTCAGAACTCATGAATACCCCTGTGGCCTGTCTGGTGTGTTCGGACTCGTCCCATCTCCACCATCCATACAAGGTAAAGTGCAGGAGTGTGGATGATAGCCGTCACATGTAATGCGCGCACAGCTAGGGATGGGCTTGAGTGGGATAATGAAAGCAGGTTTCTTCAGATGGGGAAGGCGAGATGGTGAAAGCTTGGTGTTTGAGACCCTGAGATGTCACACCCACTCCCGTTAACTGGGAAGAAAGGCCAAAGGATGTTGGGAGGGGTTTACACCTTGGGTGGCACTTGTCGTGTACGGCACACCGAGTGTCATCAGACACCAAAACCTACTTAACCATGAGGTCACAACTTGATCGGATCGCTCAAGATCTCCGGAGGATGGGAGACTGCTCATTCGCCAGAGCTGCCACACCTGTCTGGGACCGCATGAGATTTCAAATGTTCTGAAATGTATGGATTGGGTAACTGGAGGACGTTGGGTCGGGAAGCTGGTCGGTGCTCCGACAAGCCAAGCAGCCCACGAAGAGCTTATGTAACCCGGGTGTTACGAATGAGAGGTATAAGTAGGTCAAAGGCCAATACCATTGCCAGTCTATCAATGTAATCGTAAGATGAAGAAGAAAGGAAGAAGTGTGGGCTTGCAGCTCCATCTTCTTGTCATAAAACCCCGGTCGGAGCTCCGGTCCTGCATTCAACCCCAACCCTTCATCCTGTGTAATCCTGTCCTTCACCACCAAGCCGTGACACCGGGGGAAAGGCCAAGGCTGGAACGGCATTCTGGACCATGTCGACCCCGGCGTCTGGCTTTTGACGCCTGGAAGAGAAAGTTCCGGAAATGCGAAAAATCTTGCAGATGTGTAGTTGATAAAACCTTTCAATGGCCGTGGCAACCCCTCACACATGCTGCGGAACTATCTACAAGCTACCTAGTTCTTCCGTATATATAGACCATATCCTTACCAGGATCATTCTTATTTCCCAATGATCCCTTCTGATTGACTAGTCTTGCTCTTGGTCCGATTGGTTACTTCTTCCGGACTTCTACGTCAAGGTCGTGACACTAGAAACTAATCAGGAGTGGAGCGCAAAGGGTCATTTGGAGGAAATGATCCACAATAATCCATGGTATATATTGTTGAAATACAGCACTTATTTGTGGATTTTACAGTATGTTCTTTCTCGTGGCTCACAGCACTCAAAGGCTTCACGCCACAACGCCCACAACGCCCACAGCGGTCACAAGGAGCTACAAAGTTCTCATACAAGCCACTGTGGCCAAAACCGACGGAAGTTGTGGAGAGCGATAAGGAGAAAAACGAGGTCTTGGATGCCTATAAAAGGCTCCCCTCGCAGTGTATTTAGAATGGTCTTTTCTTTCCTTTCTTAAGTTCAAGTTCAAGTCAAACAGTCAAAGTCAATATACTGGTTTACCACACTTTCTTCCCGGGCATAGTTCCCTGCAGTTCAGTGTCTGCCATTCTATTTACAGGGCATAGTTCCCTATACTTGCCTTCCTTCGGTGTCACTTCGCACCGTCGTACTTCGCAGTCCAAGGACCCCTGTCACAACCGTTGATGAAGAACCAACGCATGGGGCGCGGGGCGCTCCTAGCCAATCATTACGGACCAATCGGGAGTGGAGCGGCGAGCTCACGGTGATCCCAGTGAGCGAAGCGACAGGATCACGGTGAGTGTAGTGAGCCACAGGAAGGAAAGGTGATCCGGATCACCTTTGAGGAAAGTGATCCGGGCGATCCACGGGTCTATATATACGGAGGAACTAGATAGCTTGTAGATAGTTCCGCAGTATGCAATCACAGCTTGTATTCATGGTATCCTGAGTGTTTACATTGAGACATCTTGTTGTGCACTGTTTAGCTGCACCGATCCATTATCTAGAAGTCGCCTTCAACCGGTATCCCTTTCAGAGGTTCTGGACAGGGGATCGTCACAGGGGTTCATCACATTTCAGCGATGCCCTGCCTCGCCCTTCCGAGTTCTCACTCTCAGCTTTGAAGACTTTCTCGCAATTATTGCACCAGGTAGACGTAGTTGATGGCTAAAGCGTAGGTAGGTGGTGAAAGGGAAGAAAGCGGTGAGGGGGTAGGACATTTGCTTTCCTCCTCCCTCTGCTGCCAGAAGAGAGCCCCGGCTGGGGTTCCTTGCAATGTTAAACCTCGAGCTTAAAACCTGCCAGTACTGGTTTTTTTTTTTTTTTTAAAAAAAAAAAAAAGGTTTGTGTTACCCAAACCAAGGCAGGGGTCTTCGTCGAAATCGAGTCCCAGTTCGTTTGCCCTCCCTCTCGAGGGAAAAGATGACACATAATGTACCCTGCACCTTCATATCTACTCACGAACCATGACTTCCCATCCACCCGAACCACCTCACAGTAAACCTTAACTCTGAGCAGAACGGACAGCAAAACATGTCACCTCTACCTACCAGGCGTTTACCTATCACTCCGTCATATGCCACACGATTAGAACCTGGTTCCTCTCTCTATAGTGTTGTTGTCAAGTAACCACTAGCAACCCCCCCGCCACCGTGTACTATTTCTCTCGAGCATTCCAAGAACGACTTGCATACACTACCCATGGTTGAACTCGAGGGTTCCGTCCCCACCAAAGGCTGGTTCGTCCTCTTGGGCTGGAGTTCAAAGCTATACAAATAAACCCCAACACAGTGTCTGGGGAGCCTCGACACAGTTCCACAATGTTTGTCCCACGTGCAAGACATGCTGTTGCATAGATAGAGGCTTTTACCCCATCACGACATGAGCGCCACCGCAATGACCTCAACGTCAAGCCTGTCTCATCTTTCTGCAAAGGCTTCGGTAATGACTTCGATGAATAAAGCAAATTATTTCATGTATAAGCATCTCTATCTACCAGCAACGCCCCTTTAGCCTCTCAAAATCTGGCTTTCTTCTCTCCTTCCAAATTTGACTTCATTTCAATATTAATCTGTTCAAACCAGCCAAAATTACTCCCACAGACCTACCTAGCCGTACCATCCACCTAATCCCGCTCTTGACCCTTTGACTCGACAAATAATCCCCAAAATACCTTTGCGAATAAAGTAGAAACATACCATCCATCTGCCAACCCCCTTTGACCACAACAGGCAAGACTCCGGCAGTGAACTCTCCCCCATCATTCCCCCTTACTGCCCTCCCCAATCAGGCAGCCAAACAACCTCCACAACCCCATCCCTCCCTGCCATCGGGCTCCCATCCCCATTCTTCCACCTCCAGTCATCCGCCCTCCTCACGTAAACCTGCCTCACCGTCCCATCAACCTCATCCAACTCCGCCTCCTGCAAATCCCAACTCAGCTTCCTCCCCGTCTTGTGCAAACTCGGCCTCTGAGGCCCCATGACAAAATCCATATTCCACCCGTGATTCTGCGGCGCCGCGTGAAACGTAGCCTCAAACTGATTCACGTCAAAGTCGATCCCCTGCGGATAATACGCAACACTAAACCCATTTGCAATCACAAAATCATCCTCTGTACGAAACCGCTGCATCATGCAGTCCTCCCCGCAAACATTCGACACCTTCGTATAATGCCACGGATGAGCCACATGCCATCCACCCCCCCGATAATGATGTAAACTCAGAGGCTTGATCCCCGACTCATAAAACCCCGATGGATCCCCATACAAATCCAACTGCCACAGCTCATTCAGCAACGTGAGCTTGTAGTTGGAGTTCTCATAAATGCACTTCCTCAGCAAGATATCCCCCTGCGGCCCCCACCCCGAGTTCGACTCCTTCATCTTCTGCTCCGTCTTACAACTCTCATACTTGTCCGACACCAGCGCCGCCATGGGAACACTCAAAAACACACCCGCCCCCCCAAACGCCTGCGACCCGTGCCTCTGAACATTATTAACATCCTCCGAAAACGTCCCAATATACATCGGAAACCCGTCATCATACTCCTCAAACCTCTCCCTCAACCCATTAAAACTCGGAAAAAAGGTGTCATCATCGCAAGTAACCAACCACTTCTTCCTCGCTCGCGCTGGGTGGTTATACATCGTCGGCACCAATGTCAAGTACCTCACCGCCATAATCTCCTCCGGATTCGACCGGTACACATCCACATCGATCCCCGCCATCGTCAAGATGTTATGCGCGTCCTGCAATTGCTCATCCTCCGCATCCAACAACATCAAAATCAGCTTCCCGCCATTCGAATTTCCCACCCCGTCCGTCAACCAATACGTCCACTCGTTAACAGGACTCGTCTTCGGATCGCTAAACCGCTTGTATGTGGTAGAGACACCAAACATAAAATCCGATGCATTGGCACTGCCCGGGAATGGAGACTGTGAAACGGGCGCCACGAGGGGCTCGGGACAGGTCTCAGCTTGGTACGGCTCGGGGTTGTTGAGGTCCACCGTCCTGATGGTGTCGGCCAGAAAGCTTTGGTTCAGCATCGTCATGGACTTGCGCCGTATGGGCTGACGGGAGACCTGGATATATCGCTTGGTGTACTCGATCTTGTCCCCGAGATTGTACTTTTCTCTCCACTGCTTCAGACGGGCGAGGTCATAGTTGCAGTCCATGGGGATCGTCGTGTTGGTCAAGGTGATGGAGGCATCCTCTGTGGGGCTGGCTCGGTGTGGCTCGATAGGTGTCGGAAGTGTGTCCTGCCAGTCTGCGCCATGCTTCAGAGGCCGTTGGAGGTAGATGGCTTGTTTGGCAGAGGTGGCTGTCTGGATGATGGCAGTCTGTACGTCGGTGCTGGATCGGAAGAGAAGGGCAACGATGGCGAGGGCGGCAAGGGTGAGGATGAGAGCTCTCACCATGGGACTCCTCATGGGGAGACATCGATGTGGGTTCGGCATCAGGGCCACCATGCTGCCGCTGCTTCTGCGTGTTGACGTCGTTGGCTTGTCAGAGTTAACGTCCGAGGTTGAAAGTTTGAAAGCTTGATAGTCGGGCATGTCGTTTGTACTCGCCCTTTGCCCGCGGACCCACTGTTGCTAGCCTAACCGTCTGGGCGGAAGGAGCGACGCCTCGCCGTATGCTCGTACCGTGGCGGCCCCCTGGTGGTGCGGGTGAAGGAAGGAGAAGTCGACAACAGGAAAGAAGCTTAGGAAAGTTTCCGCTCAGCCCAGGCAGAACAGACCGAGGACTCGGAGAAACTGGGCTTGGGCGTCCACACAGAAGCCAACGTGGCAGCGCAGGACACAATGTGAAATCAGAAAGGGCAAGATGGCATAGCAAAGGACAAAAGTGGTACAATGTACGGTCCGAGGTGGGTACTACGACACGTCAAGTTCACAAGATGGGAGGGGCGGCAGTCGGGAAGGCCAAAGTGGCGCCGCGTTCAAGTCAGAGATCTCGGAAGCTCAGGGGGATGTGAGGGCCACCTCCACCAGAAGCTTTCGGGCCATTTTCCAGGCGGCGTGAGGCGCTGAGCTATCTTTTCTGGCGGCGGCATGGATCGTCATTGAGTGAAAGTTTTCGTAGAATAAACACATTGACTAGTTCCATATCTCGGAAAGAAAAAACGCCCGGTTTGATGCAGGTACCCAGGGGAATACGGGCGAGTGCCAGCTGATGTCTCGAAAAAAGCAAGAGCCACCGCGATGCATCATGACGTTCCGACAATGGACATCACAGCCGGCAAGCCGCCTACTTTGATGGATGGAGTCCTTTAGTCTACCTGGGTCTCCATCTGGGGTCGATGGCTTCAACCTCTCGGCGAGACGACAGCATTCTTCATCAATGAAAACAGCAGACACGCTGCCCCTGAGGTAAACATCCATTTGTCTCGGCAAATTTCTTCCCTCACACGCAGGAACCCGCCCAACGATCTCGGGCACTTTCCCAAGCTTGCTGTCCACAGCAGCATTACCCTTCCCGGAGCCGAGAAATCACAAGGTAGGCGCTTCTGCAGAGCAACAAAAACGCAGTTCACCGGCCTTTTGTTTACTTATTCACTTTGCCGTAAAAATTGTGCAAGATATTTGCAAGAATTACCCGCTACTCACTGCTTGTCTTGGGCCTGCTACTTACTTTCCCAATGACATCCCATCATGAGTGGAGACGTTTCGGCAATTGGCTTCAGGGGTTCAGTCCTAACCTGACGTCACCACCTCCCCTATCCTTGGACCCAGATCTCCGATCGGTCGGAACAACAGAAATTCTCGTCCCACATCAAACTATTTGTTTCAGACGAAAAAGTGGCACTTGGGCCCTGTCACTCTGTTTGTATTACGTCTGGCACACTCGCACAACAAACACAGTCATCTGCACAAGTACAGGATAACGGAGAACTGTGTTGTAGCATTTACTTACCTGTGGACTCTAGAACAAACTTTCTCCTAATTTTCAATGAGTAATCTCTGCAGCGAAACTGAACTGGGGGTGTTGGATCTACACTAGGCTTTTCGCAATCGGGAAGACAAAAGGCCGGCAAGCCAATGGTGGCTCAGCTCCGGGCTGGCCAGCAGTGTTTATCTGGCTGGTCCTTCCAAGCGCGTGTGTTCTCGTGCCACGAGCGACACCAAAACCGTGCCGATGTGGCACTCGGCGTGTGCCGTGAAATTAAATTTCTTCCCGTCTTGTCAATCCCTTGTACTCCCAATCAGATAAGCATAGTCATGGCCTTCGAAATCTAGACCACCTTCACCATCTCTTTCGCCAATGGGCAAGTTGGTGTCTCTCGAAGTCTGGAAGCCAGACGCCAAGGCGCGCTAAAGAGCTTGTCTTAGCTCCCGCTGTCAAGCGATGCTTGGCCCTTATCTTGGCTCACCTCGGCTGTTGCTCCCAGGGGTAAAAAACCTTCCGGACAATACTTTTCATTCATGTAGGGTACTGCTGTCTATCTCTACAAGCCCCAGGTATCTGTGTAAATTGTGAATCCCAACTTAAAAAATAAAGGAAGAAATTGTACACCCTTCTAGAAACAAGGTATCATCACAATCTCTTGTCATCGGCTTCATGTCTTTGCCTCCCCAGCCCCAGCTTCTGCCCAAAGCACCCCAAATCAAGGCTTACTCAACTGCTCCTTTCTAAAAAACGTCCCAAAAGCCACACAAATCCCCCCTTGCATCAGCAGGCAAACCCAAAACCACCCATTCCCCAACCCGTCCAAACTCAGCGCCAAATTAGGGAACACCGGTCCCGGCCCCACCGCGTTCGGCGCCGTCGCCCTCCCCACCGCCGTCGCCATCGAACCCAGCACCTGCGCTGCCACCAGCGCGAAATTATTGTGGAACCTCGTCGTCGTCTGCAACAGCATCATCCCCACTCCTGTTCCTTGCAGTGCATCCAAAACACCGAGCCAGAGCCAAAGTGATCTGGACAGGAGAGCCCCCCCTACTTCTGAGGCCCACGGGAGGGAGGTGCCGACCCCAGAAACGCCCCAAAAGATCTGCGCCCAGCGTGGTGCGCCGAGACCGATGGCCAGGACGGGGAAGAGCCAGCTGTGCTCGCGGGACAGGTGGGCGAGCTGCCAGAAGAGGGCGATCCAGGTTATGCCAAAGAAGAGGACGATCAACAGCAGGATTTGCCATGGGGCGGCGTGCGCGGTTGTCCAGAGGAAGCGCCAGCTGCGGCCATAGTTGGAAGATAACCAGTAGTTTTGGATGACGACCGACACCAGGAAGCACTTTCGTGAGCAGTTAACATATATATTGCAATCTGGGTAAGAGAGAGTGAAAACTTACGATGATCAACTTGCGCCGGAAGACCGACTTGAAAAACGAAGGAATCGACCCCGGGGTCTGGCGGTAGTAATCAGGCAACCCCAGGTAAGTAACAACCGTCAACACCATCATCAAGACCGCAACAGAAAGACAGACAGCCGACACAATGGTGTTCGAAGCCCTCGCCATCGGGATACCATTGCTGTCATAGGAACTGAGAAGAGACCCCCAGTACCAAAGACCGCTGATGTAGATCTGCTGCACGCCCTGAACAGCACAGGCACGGATGACCCAAGTTCTCACCGGCGCACCACCTTCGTCGCCAAAGTTGAGAGCAAAGAACATTGATCCACTGGAAGATGCTGCAGCATAGAGACCAGACGCTGTGTTTTGAACCCAGCCTCGCGCATTAAAAGACCGAGCAAAGGGTGCGCATCCAGCAAAGAGGAAGGCGAGACCGTAGATGGCAAAAGGCGTGGATAGGACCCAGACAGATTTGAGATTGCGGAACCCAACCCACCAGAAGATGGATGTGGTGGCGTAGATTGAGGCAATGGTGTAGAGCGTTCCTGCGGTTTGGCCTTGCTCGCCGTTGAGTAGAGAGATTTGGTACGAGTTGGCGGCTAGAATTTGTCCAAACGCCAGAATGAGAGTGTATATTGGCCAATCAAAAACCTTGCGAAGCATGAACTTTTGCATGACAGTCGCATGTGCCGTGGGTGGCGTATCTTCAGTTTCAAAGGTCGACACATACAGCTCTTGCGCGGCATGCACTTCATCACCATCCTCAGCCGAGTACACGGAAGACACGATACTTGGTGTGTATGGGCTTGCTGGGCGGGATGGAATATCCAAAAAGCGGGGATGAACACGGCCTGGCGAAGGTGGTTCTACAAGAGTAACCTTGGATGCGTTGCGAGACGAGGATAAGCCGAACTTGGCACTCTTGTAGTCTTGGAACCATTGCTTTTCGGACCGCACAAGGTATTGCTCGATGCAGAGATCGGTCTCTGAGGATTTTGCATCAAGACTTGCCAACATCTTTTGGAACTCGACAGTGTATTCACCGTCGGTGTCTGTAAAGAAGGGGTCGACCTTTTGCAGTGCAAAGTCTTTGCGTCCTTTGGTGACTGATCGAATGGACACATCCGAGTACCTCTTGTTGCGCGGAGATGGAAGTGGAGGCATGAGAGGCCATGCTCCTGCATCAGACATTGGGCTTCTTGATGGCAGGCCATTGTAGTCAGGTGTGAGGAACGAGGTAGGGGTGACGGGTCGACCGGACTGCATCTCTGTTGGAGTGGGTGAAGAAGGTCGTGAGAGATTGGACTTTGAGAGGCCAATGAGGCGGAGGTGGTCTGGCTTGTCTCGGTGCTTTTGAGACTTCTGGATCGATGTGCTGTGAAGCTCGCTGATCTCTTCTACCCACCTCGCCACTGGAAAGCGTTGCTTGGCAGACACGGCTCTCATCTTCGCGCGAGTGTCGGTATCTGAGGCGAGAGCACCCTCGATGGCATCCTTGAATTGACTGATGAGATGCTTGGCTGATGTTGATTCGACAGTGTAGTACCACCCAGGCATGTTACCAAGGCCACCTTGGATTTGTTAGTGTCCGTTTTGTCCAGACTTTCCTGGGAGAAGGATACTTACCAACACGCGCTCCGACTCCCAAAGCTCCCTTCCTCCCAAATTCGACTGCCACCAGCCCAAAAGGCTCATCACGGGATGGGATAAGCGCAAATTCGGCACCACTAAAGATGTACGGTGGCAGCTGTGTGAACTCGGGCTTGGAGAACACTCGACCCGGATACTGTTCCATAAGTCTTGCCAATTTGATGGCAGCTAGCTTCCCGTACAAGTCAATCACCGGCCCAATGGCGATTAGCTGTACCTTTGGGTTCTGCTCAAGAACTGATGGGAACACATCCGCAATAATATCCACCCCCTTCTGCATGGACCATCGACCAACAAAAACAAACAACTCGGCGTCCGCATCTTGGTCAAGACCGGCCCATTCCTGAGCCTGCCGGCGGAGCTCAGCACGCTTTGCTTCAAACTCAGCATCGATGTGAACCTCTTCTGCTTGCGAAGCGGCCTCGAGCTCGGGGGACCACTCAGCTGTGTCAGAGGGATCTGGGTTCGGAAGACTTCCAATCTTGGAAAGGCCCCAGAAAATCGGATACCTTGCAAAGCTCCTCTTGCCGTACTTTTTGGAGACGCCCACCGCTCCGAAACCGTGTTGGAACTCCCTCAGATAACTAGCCCCCGCGTGCAGTAAGTTGAAGACCTCACCAAATTGCACAAAGCGTTCAACCACTTTCTGGTCCAGATTGAACACCTTGCACACCTCCTCTTTCTCTTCTTTGGTCCCCAGGCTCCACATCCCCTGGAACTCAGCGTTGTGAAGAGAAAGGCAACAAGGAATGACGCGAGGGAGTAGGTATAATGGGGCAAGAGCCCCGTGGAAATCATTGATGTGGTAAATGTCCGGGTTGAAGCGCTTCAAGGCCTCGGCGATACACTGATTCCAGGCCGAGTAGTAGATAGCACTGTCGAGGTCATCCATCCGCTCGGGGTAAGGGTTGGCGGGGTTCTGAAGGCGGAAAACTGGCGCATCGAGCAGAACGTAGGTGATATTGCGGAGGGTGTGGTATTGAACATCGACACTATACTGAGAGCCAAGGATAGTGATCTCCATTGGCTCAGCACGTTGGTCGATTGGATATCCGTTGGCATAGTCGTTCTGCAGCCCACCGACACAAGGAACAACCCAGATAACATCGAGATGGCCGAGAGCTTTGCCCATCAATTGGGCCATGACACCGAGACCGCCAATCTTGATCTTGATCTTCCAATCCTCAATATCGTATTCCATCGTGGCAATAAGAGCTTTTTTCCTGGGCGCTCCAATGTCCATATGGAGGCCTTGGCCATTCAACCCTCTACCGGTGGTGGTGTGCGAAGTCCCTGGCCGTGTCGCCCCACCGATAGACGATACGTCAGACGAGGGCCGGCTGGGTCGAGACAATGGCTTCTCCTTCATCTCAAAGACCTGCCGAAGCTTCTCAGACAGTCTTCCGTTTTTTGCAACGGCTCCTGAGATATTGTGCTTCACCTTGTAGAACGATCCGGTAAAGGTAAAGACGACAACCCAGCCAGTGAGCAACGGCAACACCCACATGAGCGAAAAGATTGTGATTTGTCGTACTCTGCTCCCAGCAGGAAACTTGCTGTACCTCATGGTGGCATCGTCCACTTCAAATCGCCACCCCACAAAAGGAGCAGGGGGTGACTCGGTGATGTTAACAACGTTCTGCCTCAGGGACCCGGGAGGAAGTCTGTCGAGCACATAGTCAAAGTTGACGTCACCGAAAATCCATGTCTGGTCAGGAAGACCGTCAGGATTGAGTCCCCAAACGTTGAATTGCAGCGCAGTAGGCCACTCAGCCATGATATCCACAGACCAAACACCACTGTCAGTCTTCTGCAGCATCTTGTTGGGAATGCCTGCGTCGAAGCCGAACGCATTGAAATGGCCGTTGATGAACAAATGGGGGAAACGGCGTGGTAGGTTGGAGGCATCGAGGTCGCCTTCTTGTTGGTGGTGGCTGCTGCCAGCAAGCTTACTGTAATACTGGCAGACAACGTGCTCGCCCGTCCATGCCTGGAGACTTGTGCCTGTCCAATTCTTGGCCGGTAACTTATAGTCTTCACCCGTGTACTCGAGCCATGGAGTCCAGTTCGAGCTCCACGTCTGCGAGCACCGGAATTGGGTGGCGCCTGCTGCCCTGTGCCGAACAAAGATGTCATCTCCTTTGGAGTAGACAAGTTCCCTGGAGTAGTTGGCATGTCTGGGGAAGACCATGGGGTTGCTGAGGGGACCGACCCGCAGCAGAAAGTGATCTGTCGAGCCGGTGCTGCTTGTGCCGGCCTTGTCGGTCGAATTGCGTACTGTGATGCGGTGAATACCATCGGGGATGGAGTTGATTGTGGCTGCAAATTCCCACACCGATGCCACCTGGCCAACATACTTTGTGGAATGCTCGTTGACATCCAGCCTCTTGCATCTCAGGGAACCCTTATTGAGCGAGGCAACTGCACCACCGACTGTATTAGATGTAATCTCGATAGAGTTGAAAACAGCTTCACAATTCATTTCCTGTGAGAAGTGTATCTGTATCTCAACAGATGTTTTGCCATCCTTGGCAGACTCCAGACGATAGTCGTGACCCGGAAAGAATTCAGTGATGACCGGCGCTGGGCTGACCCAACTCTCAACAGGAACAAGAGCCTTAAAACCCCAGGCGGGGAAGCTGAGCTCACTCAAGCACCCGTGGAATAATTCTTCACCGCTATTGTCGATTCGCTTGGTGGAAGGCTCTAGTGTGTACTCTTCATAGGGGTACAGAAGGTTTCTCACGGTGGCCCCTGCTCCGTAGGCTGACAGCAATGCTGTCTGCGAATCAGAGCAGTTAAACCTGTAGTCAATCGTTCTGTTTTCATTTCCTACCAGCAACCACACCAGATCGTCTCCATGAGGTAATGACGAAAAGTCCTGTAGCTGTTGGTGTGGCATTCTGACGTAGCTCCAGAGACCGAGTTCGGTGCCAGTGCCGTTGGATCCGGGAAGATAAATCCAGTTGGTGTAGTTAGACAACTGGTACATCTCGAAGCCGTCATTCAGTGTCGGGTAGACTGTTCGGAGCTCCAGGAACCTCTTGATCACTGCTCGAATTGGGTGCGACGGGTCGCGATGGTCGAGGCTGACGTTGGGATCGTCACAGCCGTATAGAGCGGCGTCGAGTGGAAAGTTGAAATACTTTTCAGACCCAACCTTATAGCAGCCGTGAAGCTCCCAGGCGTTTGTGGAAGTCATTGGTTGACGCCCGTAGAGGTAGTTGCCAGCGATATTTTCCAGCACATAGAACGCCTGCTCTTCGCCCCAGTTCACAATAGGGATGCCAGGCATCAAGAGAGACATGATAAACGCGCCAACAAGGTACTTTTGTGTTCCATTTTGAATCGAGGGCCAGCGGAAGACATCTTGGTTGGACACGCCAAATATGTGGCGGGGGTCAAACTTTCCAGTGTTGGCATTGATGAAGTCGGTTGTCATGAGCATATCTTGCCACCCCTCTGCCCAACTGATCCGGGTATCCATCTCGGCCCCGTACTCGCCATCGATGCCGAGGAATCGCGTGAGAGCGCGATAAGCAGAATAGTGAAAACAGGCCGAATCCAGTGCCTGCGTCGTGCGAATGTGGGAAGACGGGCTTGTTTCGTTTGTTGCATTGTAGCTCTCCTCAGCTGTCGCGGCGAACATTGGAGGCTCTTTCCCGCGGCCATAGTACAGTGCACCTAGCGCGTTTCCACCGACGATTTCGCCCGGGATGAAAAAGTTGTCTTTGCCATACCTCTTAGCGCAGCCTCTGATGTACTCGGACCAGTCTGCTTGAGCATCCAGCGTGATGGTCAGGCCCTTGTCGATACGGAAGCCATCAATATCGAGACTTGCGATGGTCATGCAAGAAAACAGCTTGATCTTATCGAGCACACTTGGTCGCCACTCCCGAAGACGATCCTGGACGAAGCCGAACTTGGACAATTGTTTCTGCCATTCAGGGTACTTGCCAAAGGACTCGACATCGCCATACTGTGTGGTGTTAGCAAATATAGTCTGCCCTGAGAGATACTGCATCACATACCTGGTCAAAGTCGCTAGTCCGACATGTGGTCATCTTGGACATCACATCCTCCCCGACAGGCTTCCCATGCTCATCCCAGAACCGCGGATATTCGCAATCGACCATGTCTTCGCCGAGTGGGAAGTCCCAGTATCTTCGGGGCGACTTCCACACTGCGTTGTGTTCAGTGAAGCTGAAAGGGGTGGTGGTGTTGAGGTATCCTTCGAAGCCAAGCAAGTCACCCATTGTGGAGATAGTATTTTCGAAGACGACATACATGCCACGGCGGTGGATTTCATCGATCGCCCTTCTCCACACAGCAATTGTCCCAAAGTGCTGGTCCAGTAGTGTCAAGTCCAAAGGGCTGAACGAATCAGCAGACCACGGTTGGTTGATGAAAGGACTGCCGCAGATGTAGATTGCCTGTGTCGAGTCAGTAAGGTATACCCCAGGTTCCTCGTAAGAGACCGACTCACCTTGATGCCCATGCCCTGGAGGTAGTCAAGCGTATCCATTAGGCCGCTTACATCGCCTCCGGCCCGCAGCTGGGTTGAAAGAATGTCGACCTCGAATGCCGTTCCGTTGGCATTATCGTTTGATGGGTCGCCATTAACGAATCTGTCAAGAAAAAGAGAGTAGAATGGCATTCGCCAATTTTCCGGGGACGATTGGAACTGATGATCCGGCCATTCTCCCCAATATTCGAGGGGCGTCCTGGCCGTCTTGTTTTGGTTGAGGTTGTATTCCTCATATTCTGGGATATATGGAAGCGAGAGACAGGAAACTGCAAAAAGAAGGACAAGAAAGAATGATTGCCTTGACGCACCCATCGTGACGAAAAATGAATGACGACCACCACAAAAGAATGTGTGAGGTGAAAAGAAGGGATGTGGGCGGCGCACCACATGCAAAGAGTGTGAGGGTGCAAATCGCAAAGGCAAGACAAGAAGAGATCACCCAAGAAGGATGTTCCGTGGGAGAACTGGGACATCTCTCTCCCATATCCAGTTCCCACAGAACCCCGAGTGCCTCTTGAGCACACTAGGCCTGAGGTTACTCCCTGACCGCCTAGCAGAGGGAAGAAGCATGATGACGGGGGGGGGGGGGGGGGGGTGGTTATAGACCATAGACCCGGCGCGTGGGTTGCATCATTCAGACGATGTCACCCAAAAACAAAAAGCCCACCCCCACCAACGCAGTAATCAGGATG
>MU866188.1:0-92737 GCA_033296915.1 Triangularia setosa | reverse complement strand
AGCTGTTTTGGTGGAATTGTTCTTGTATTTGCAGTGTGGGTGCAGGGAGTGTGGCGCTTTCGCTTATATGGCGCTTTCGCTTATAAACCACGTTATGCCTTAAAAGGTATTGAATGGGCCGTAAAATGATAGCCGATAGGTCTTGAAGGTCAACTGAAAAGACTTCAAGCAAGTTGGCAGGCTTGAAAAACAGCTCAGGGTGTATTTGAATACAATTATCACGCCTATATCTCAAATGGTCCTACATGCAGTAGCAGCGCCGGCTTTTGCGGTCCACGTTAGTGAGTGACTGCTCATTATAGATATAAATTGTGTAAGCAGGTAATTAGAGGAGTTCACATTCTGGATAGTTTAAAGAAGAAAAAGTATTTAATGCAGCGACGAAATCCACGTGTCCAAAGTTGAATTGCATGAAGCAGTTGAAGAGAGCACACTCATGTACAAGATAGTAATTGAAAGCAAAGACAAGTTAACAGAGTATTCATCAATGCTCTTACGGTCGAAGAAAAGAGTACAACATTGGCAGCGGCATGGCATTTGTTTATCTATCTGCCACGTCACCACTTCATCCTCTCATGCTTGCCATATGCCATTTTCATGGTTTCCGCCTTCTTTGACGATGATTTCCATTCTTTCTAGTATAGGTAGATGCAAATTTTCAATATCTCTTCACAGGCCATCCAATCAGTCTTGCAAAAGCTCTCCACAAGAAGAAACAAAGCTGACTTCTATCATGACCAGTATCACACTCCATCGCTCCGTTCAAACAATCGTCCCATCAGGACCCTCCTCCACTTCTTGATAACTACACGACCACAAACTGATCCGGTCGTTAAAGAATCCATTCCCATCCCGTAACTTGGCGTCCTCCTGGTTGCCACACGTTTGCCCTTCACAGTTGTCATGTCTAGTATCACCACAGCCTCTGTCAGTTTTCTCTCAAAGGACATTCCAAATATAAGTAGTAATTAGCACGTACTCGTACCAAGAGCAGTAGAATACCGTCTTGTCCTGGTTCTTGATCGAGCTGATGTTATCGTTCCAGTCCGAGGGAACGTCAAGGCAGTCCCCCACAAGAGCGGTAAATTTGCGGCAAGGTTTGCCCCATTGCTCGTTTTGACAAGCGTAGATCTTTGGGCGGCGACAAGTGGTATCCAGTAATTCAGTCCCGATGATAAGAGAGGAGGTTGCCACAATGAGTGTGCCATTAGCCTGTTGAACCGAGACAACCAGAACCAGACCAGCAATGACAACGCCTGCGAGACTTGCAAGTACAACCATGGCGAAATGAGATGGCAGGAAAGAAGAATTTGCGAACAATGTGCTAGGAAGAGCGTATTTTTCCCTATCATTGGAGTGCAGTTGAAATATGCAGTCTACTAACCAAAGGGCAACCAAGCCCCCTTCTATGATTGCTTACCTTACCCATCTGACCCTACCTCCCGTCTCGTTCAGTAATTCTCCAGCAAACATTTCAAATATACCAAACCGCGCATAATACCTCTTCAAACTCTGCAAACATCTTATGCTGGCTGTTACGTTAGCTTTGTCCCAGGTTACATCCGCCCCTTGCCGCCCACTTCTCCGTCTTCCTGCTGGGGCCTGCGAATAATGGTTACAAAGCTTCGCACAACATTGCCCGTACAGAGGGCAGTTTGTGACCTCCGATAACAATGCAAATTAGAAAGGACTGTCATCGTACTATTTCCCCTATGTCCCCCTCGTAAGATCAAACACCGGACTTATCACCGAAACACTTCACTAAAGTACCAGGTACAATTCCACTGTTGAAGGATTATAATGACCATTCTTTCTCTATCTACACCTTTTCATGAACCACTAGCAGGCCATCCCATTTCAGTCCTCGAAAACTCCTCCATCACAAAAAAATATAACCGAATGTCCTTCCTGAACGCCAAACTATGTGTTGAGCAAGCGATATCTGTACATGTACGCAATTACAATCTGCTTCGGTTTTCTTCCCCGTTTTCCTTTGACCCTCGCCACCGACTCAAATCCAGTCATCAAGCACTTACCCGTTGCTCCTTCTCAACTCGAAACAAAGCCACTAGCCTCAATATCTTTCAGATACTAGTAGGCGCCGCATCCTTCTTCCACCCCTTCGCCCTCATATTCGCCTCCACCGCCTTCCAAATACTCTCCACCACTTCCCGATCCCTCCACCGGCTCTGCTCCGCCCCCGGCTGCCCCGGATCCCTCCACTTCTCCACCGAGCACGCGAGCACCTTATGCCCAAACGCCCTCACGCTCTCCGGAGGCTGCTCTCCCCTCCACCCCAGATACACACCCTGCACATGCTTGAACAGCTCTACCGGGTTCGTCCACTTGTAAGACTTGAACTGCCAGGCCTGGCCCGTCGTGAAAACAGCCACGACTCTGTTCCAGTACTCGGGCCTAAAGTTCTCCGGGCCTTCTACCAAGATAAACCTGATCGGTCTGTTCGGGTCCATATCCTTGATGATTCGTGAAACAGCAATCATAGTCGGGGGCGTGCTGTGGTCGGGAGGCGTGTACCGGCCGCCCTCGAGAAAAGCCTTCGCGTTCGACATACGAAGCAACGAAGAGGCGGACGGAGACAAGAGAATAATCGGATCCGGGCGCTTAGCCGGTTTCTGATTGAGCGCGAGCGAAGGGTTGTTGCTGATGTTGGTGCTAGACCGAGCATCACCGCTATTACCAGTCGGCTTCCTAGTCATAAACTGTGTGGCCAACTTGCGAATATGCGAAAAGTCCTGGCAAAACATTAGCATCCCATCCTTAAAACCCCCCTCCCATCACCAAGTATACATACCGTAGGCTTTATCCCCCTCAACACACTATTCCGATCCCCCATTCTCCTTTCGCCCTCATAAATCTGGGCCAACCTAGGATCCACCATCCCCTTCCCCGCCTTCTCCCCCCTCTTCTCAACCTTCTTCATCTCCTCCCCAAACCCACCCCCCACCTTCTCCCCCCCTTCCTTTTCCCCGCCCACCAGCGGCTTAATAAATTCTGTATCATCCCCTGCCCCCTCCAACCACGCAATCAGATTCAGCCTCTCTACAAACGGAAACTTGTGCACCCCCCCCTTCCCCAACTCCTCATTCAGCTTCTCCGCCGCGGCATTATACTCCGGAATCGTGATATCCCTATTCACCCACGCGAAATAAATCGACCTCAGATCAATCAGATTTCCCTCCGTGCTCATGAACCTGCTCTGCACATCCACCGGCAGCACCACCCGGTTCCCACTATCGCTAAACACAAGGTGCGTCGCTTGTGACAGCGCTACCTCGTCGTTGGACTCGGACGATGAAACGGGTATGATTCGCGAAGAGGTCCGGATGGATTGCCTAAATAGCAAGAGGGGGTCGGTGGTGGTCGAGGACGCCATCTTCGATGATATTAGATTGGGGGGGGGGGGGGTGTATATGGTAATTCTTTTTCGTTTCGAGATCCGTCAATTGACGATTCGTATTGCAGTGAAAGAATCGGCACGCGACTCGAATAATCGATGATAGACGTCAGGTCGAAGTGTGGGTGTGTGTTGTCGGAAGGTCGCGCGCAGCAAGCTCGAAGAAGGGCTATATCGCGGCTTTGGTTTTGGGTGAGTTTGGCGACGAGGCTGAAGTCAAGATGCGCGACGGGTTGGAGAGATGCGCGCGCGATTGACTCGGGCCCACTTTTACCCATCAAAAAAGGCTGAAAACTCGGGAAAAGACTTTGGCCCGAACGTCAAAGCTTGAGGAGCTTTGACCACCACAGGAAAATGGACTCCACTCTTTGGTTGCCCCTTCCTCCCCCACCCCTGAATGCGATCTCAAAAGTCAACAACATCCATATCGTTAACGATGGGGAACGATAAATTCAAAATTTTTGTTCAGAAAAGTAAGCGAAATGTATAAAATATTATTGTTATTCATACTCCATTTTACTCTAAGTTAAAAGAGTGTGCCGGTCCTTCTGCTGCTGTATGCATAGGGAAAACCGTGCCCTGTAGGCCGGGTGAAAACCTATACCGGTATGAGATAGGAGACAGTAATTAGAAAAAGATCAGACAGTTTCAGAATAAGAAAAGGCCCTATAGTTCCTCAGACCTATGACTCCTGTGCACGCCTGGACCAGCAGAGAGCTTTGAGCCTTGGTTAGTGTCTGATGCTTTCTTAGGCTTCGGTCTGTAAACAGAAGGTCTGGTCCCTCGTCTGCCATCCTTGCTCTTCGGCTTTCAACTTGTTTTCTCCAGCGGTTTTCCCATGCCTGGTACAGTGCGTATTCTGCCGAGGGTTTCTCCTGGCTCCTTGCCCGGACCTGGTTTGGGCCACCCACGGATTAACGGCTGTGACTGCTCTCTCAATAACCGTCGGTTCTTGTGGGTGGATGGATCTTCGGCTTGGCCTCCGTTTCTGGAAACGCCTGTATAGTCTATTGTAGGCTTCTTGAATCATTTGTCCCGGTGGATATTTTGGCGTCTCTGGTCCTTTGCCACTGTGTAGCGTTAGTTCCTGCGAATGTATCAAATACCATATCAGTCTATCTTTTATTACCAACGAACAGTTCATACAATATAAAGATTGGTGGAATACGTCTATTACTGGAATAAGGACGTCTAAAATCGATGCTGCTCTGAGAAGTGAACAAGAAAATGGCTCCTTTTGAAACTTGCCTGGCCAAAATCACCCAAGCATTACATAGAATAGTTCCCATCATCATAAGCCGAGCCTTCCCTCTCAACGCTCGGAGAAAGCAAAGAATCTGACCCAGCAAAGCGCGAACTCCGCCGTCTTCCGTGATACTATTTCTTCAATCAGCAATAGCAATGAAAAACACATTTCAGACCGTGTAAGCTTACCACACAGACACCCTTCCCCAAAGACTTGGGATTCTTAGGGTTGGCAGGGCACATGGGACTGTTGGGCAAGTGCTCTGGAACATCAAACTTAAACATCGCGGCTGTCCCCGTGGGTGCTCTTTTGGATCGAGTACCTTGAGCCGATGTAGAAGGTGGTGTGTCTGGTGTCCCGGGAGGTACATCCCACCACTCTTTGGCTTGCTTTCTCGGCTTCGTTTCGAGAAGCGGTCTGCTTTTTTCTTTTTCTCTCATCAAAACCTTGCTGCTTTGCGTCTTGCGGGGCGAAGGGCTCCCTGGGATGCTGTAGGGCGAGATGCGGCCCCCAACACTTCTTCCTGAAGAGCCGCTGGCCGAACTTCTCTGTTTGGGTATTCTATCGTGGCTTCGTGAATTCGAAGGGGATGACCGGGAGGTTCGGGTGCTGGCCTTTTCCCGTGTGGAGGATGTCTCAGATGCGGTTTGGCTATGTCGACTACTAGGCCGAGCTACGTCAAAGAAAAGACCTCGAGGTCGTCCGTCGGCTGTGTGATCTTTGTATGGTGGGGTATGAACGCGAGTGGCCTCCTACATCGATTAGCCAATGTACTTCCGCTTGGGGATATGAAAGTGATTGGTGGCCGTACTCCGCCTGGAAACTGTGACAGCCATATCGCCGGACCGCCTGCCACATCATGTCAGAGGATTGAGACTTAAAACTGTGTTTGCGTCATAGAGTGAGGCCTCTATCCACATACTGGCGCGTGCTTTGCTTTCATGGCTTGTGGAATTTAATTCCGAGTTATCCGTTGCTCGGGTTGTCCCCCGGCGGTGCCACAGCACTCTCCCAAAACGCACGCGACGGCCTTTGGTGTTTGATTCCATGTCGTTCTTCTCTTCTGGGACTGGCTTCTCCGCCTCGGGTAGGCGATCAAGGTACTTTTTGACTACATCAAACTTGCCGTCCTCCATAGGGGCTTGTTCTGAAGACTCGCTGCGCTTTGTCTGTTCGAGCAATACCAGAGCGATCCGTTAGTCCTCAGTTTCGCCGAGATTAACCATGGGGAGTCGCAGCCTACCTCTCGTGAGCTTCTCAGTGAGTGGCTGATTCGGCTCCAGCTAAGCGAAGCGAACGAGTTGCGAGAACGGGCCAGGCCCGTATCAGGCTTGACTTCGGTCGTTGGTACTATCGTAAGTAGACTTGGGGAGACACCTCGATCTTTTGGGGCAAGCCACTCTCCTTCCTGTTCAGCATGGCTACCAGATGAGTCGGGTGGCTTCTGGAGGGAGTAGACATGGGCTTTCTCCGAAAGATAGGGGCTTTGCGGAGTCTGTGCAGGAATCGGCGGCACAGGGGGGTATGTTTTGGGCGAGGTTGCGTATGGTTCACTGTCTGGGCCGCCGCTACCACTCCGTCTGGATCGCCTTCTCCGTCTCCATATCTTGAGATCCGGTGATCCTTTGCCGTGAGGCGGTGTCGCGGATCGGCTGAATGCCCTCTCAGCCCAGTATCCCTCTGGGTACCAGACCTACTCATACCCATCTCGTGCCGGCCGAGGGGGGTCGACACTGGATATGGGAGTCGGACCTGACGAATGATGGTGTTCCTGTGTGCTTCGACTCATAGACGAGGCAGACGGTGGTGTGTTGCTCGTTAGTCCGTCCATTTCATTTCGAGTTCGTCGTGGGCCATAGTGGTCTCGTCGGCTGGCGCGGTAGCGGTTACTGGCCAAAAGGGTCTATCCAAAGCAAATAAGGTTAAGGAGCAGCAAGAATTCGTAGGACGATAAGCTTCTAGGTACTGTAGGTCTCGGACAAATATATGAAAAATTCAAACATTTCAAAATCCAACTGGCCGGTGTTGTGTGCAGATGCAGGAAAGGCACATACGGTTCTAGGCTCCACATCCTAGGACGTGCCTTCTTTATTAACCGGTGACAAATGCAAGTGAGAACAAGAACTTCGGCAAGTCAGTGCAATCACTAATACACGTAGGTAACTCTTCAAAATTCACTCGCAAAAAAAATGCGCAGGTGCCGCCTTAGCCGGACAAAATGCTCCCCGCAATGTATTTTGGGACGCCTCGAACTCCGCCAACTCCATGTCCCTCTCCCCCCAAAAAAGGCAAACAATGATTTCCTGTAAGATGTGCCAGCCTACATCATCATGGTATCATCACCGTCGAAAGCAACCGTTGGCTGTTCAATTGGGACACCCCTTCCACGTCCGGCAAGGAGTTCTCTCCTGATCTCTGGCGCGATCTTATAATGTCCGTGATTGAGCAACAAATCCAACAAGGATTCACGTTGGTCCTCGGAAACTGGCAACTGTAAGCTTCGGCCCCATGGATATTTCGTGCAGGAGACTTACTGTCATTACGGTACCGCTGAGCGAATACAAGCAGGCATTGATGGAAGATCACGGGCAGTTCAGAGTGGGAATCTGCGTTTCTGGCAGCGGCCGCATATCTCAAAAAGTGAAACACGAGGGAATCCAAAGTTTGCCATGCTGTCATCTTATTAGCTCTCGCCAAGTGAGGTCTTGAATGTGCTGAGTTAGGAACTTACGCAGAGCATAACGCTTGTCCAGGAGAACCTTGATCAGGTAGTTGGTGGCGCTCACGCACTCTGAACGCTGAGACACCTGCTCGGCAGCAATTTCGCAGAGTTCCTTAAGGGCCATGGCCGAATGAACCACTGGGATAGAAACGCGGGTCAAGACACCAGCCACTATTTGGGCTTCGCGCAGGGTGCAAGTTCCTTTGAAACAATGTCAGTTGATTCTCTCAGCAATTGTAGTTGTATGTTACTCACCTGAGGCAGCCAACGGGCGAAGGAAACCCTTGAAGAACCCAGCAGGCTTGTAGAGACCCTTCTTGAGAGAGTTGAAGAGGTGGACATTCAGCTTCTTATTCTCGTAGATGTCCTCACGAACACGGTCGAGGATGACCATCTCCATAAATCGTTGCACAACCTTTGGCTTGGAAGCCACGAAGATTCTTGTTGCGGCGTAGCAAGCATTTGGTGTCCACTTATCTGGCTGTGTAACCTGAATGATATCCTCCCAGTGCGGGATCTGGGGGAGCACCTTGAAGGGCTTGGGCAGAGGGCCCGACTTGTACCGAGAAAGGAACATGCCAATCTTCTCAAACACCTCAATGACCTTTGGTGGCAGCACGTATTCCTCATCGACTGGGTTGTCATCCTGCCACCGCCCTTGTTGTTGAGCTTCCTTCTCGGCAATCTTGGCCAAGATGATGTCCGCCAGGTTTCTGCCACCACCCTGCTGCTCTTCACCACCGCCGTCGCCCCTCATATCCCAACCATGTGTAAGCAGTGGGTCGTCCTGCATCGATGGCTTGACAAAGCGATTAAACGTTTCCAGATCGTCGGCATCAATTTCGATTTCCTCGACTTCCTCCTCCTCGTCACCCCAAGCCTCGTCCTCCCCGTACACCTCTTCTTGATCGCGACCACCTTCGAATCTTGAGGGATCAAAATCGAAGGCGGTGGGGCCTCTTTCCCCGTCTTCTTCTTCGCTTTGTTGGTTGTCTTCTTCCTGCAGCAGATCCCGACTCATGTCGAGAATCTTGCGTGAAGCCTTAGCATCGACATAGTTTGGCTCCTCGGACGGCTTCTTGTTCGCCCGCTTCGAGGGCTTCCCCTCCTTGTTCTTGAGAACACCAGTCGCCACGAGATCATTTTCGAGCGGGTTGTGGCGCTTCTTGCCGGGAAGGGATGATGGTGCTTTCGGCATCGTGAGGTCGGTACTTTGGTGTCTTTCGTTTGGGTATCACAGTGAAGTACCTCTCAAATTATAGAGCGTAAACCCCAAAAATGATCCAGACCGCCCGAAGTACGCCTGGGATTTTTTCGTGCATCTCACCAAAAAAGTTTCCACTGTGGGGTAGTGAATCAGTTGCGCTGCGAATCTGATTGGCCAGTGAACCCCACTGTCGGGGCTTATCATCAGCCATTATCTTATCAGTTGCTTCTTGGCATCCGCAATTTTCTTTATCATAAGCTTATCGATAGCAGTGCCCCGCGGTGCCCCTCGTCAAGATTTCCAAGTGTGAGTGAGAGCTGCTTTGCGCTGGAGAGCTCTGAGTGACGAGCTAGAGCTATTGAAAAGAAGCCTGATCCTAGACTCTCAGATTCAGTTCGCGTTTGAACACCTTTGGTCACTATGCCTACAGAACTAGAAGAGGTAACCGGTACTATTATGTTCTCTTCTCATCCCGAGATGGCTGACATGAAATCTTGCCCACCAGCTCGTAGGGTTCATCGCCCACCCGAACCCGCAGATTCGTTTGGTTGCCATTGAGAACCTGGTGCCATATTCGGTCTCAGAGCCATCTATTTTCAAGACGGAGAATCTTACTCCCGTCAAGCACCTCAAGTTCCTCATTCGAGACCATCCTGTAAGACTATTGTCTCGCACACCCAAATCATGATAGTTTAGCTCACCCATGATGTAGAAAATTGCCGAGCATGCCCTTACAATTCTCATCAACTTGACAGCAGACGCAAATATTGTGGAGTTTGTAGCATCAGACGAGAAGTTCCTCGGAATCGCACTAGGTCTTCTGGTCGTAAGTGCTAATACGAGGTGCCCTTTTCAAAAGACACAGCTAACCATCGCTTCCTGATTCTCCAGGATGCAAAGGAGCCCAATGCAAATCTGTTGGCCATGCTGCTCGCCAACATGACAAAATGGGACGGTCTGAAGAGCATCATCAGCCGCAAGCAACCTGTGCCTGGGAGCCTCCACTCGGATGAGCTTGTCCTCAACCAACTGATGGACCTCTTTGTCAAAGGTGCTGACGGCTCTTACAATAAGCACGCCGATTACGACTATCTCGCATACGCATTGGCCGATCTTTCGAAGCACGAAGAGATTCGCCAGTTCTTCCTGACTCAGCAGGAGTATGACAGTGTCCTTCCTCTCAACAAGATCAAGGTCTTCACTGAGCATAAGTCGGACATCAGAAGAAAGGGCGTGGCCAACATCATCAAGAATGTTGCCTTTGACGTGCCGTCACACCCTAAATTCTTGGACGAGGATCAGATCAACATCCTGCCGTATCTCCTTCTTCCCATTATCGGAAATGAGCAGTACGATGAGGACGAGATGCTGGATATGCTACCAGACCTGCAGCTCTTGCCGCCTGACAAGCAAAGAGATCCGGACAACAACAATATTCAGACACATGTTGAAACACTGACGCTCCTGACAACGACAAGAGAAGGGCGGAATTTGATGAGAAATGTGAAGGTATATCCCGTCATCCGTGAGACTCATCTACGGGTGGAGGACGACGGCGTTCGCGAGGCTTGTGAACGGCTAGTAAACGTGATTATGGCCGATGAAGCTGAGGGTGGCGCCGAGAAAGGAGTGGAAGAGGAGGACGATGATGATAACAGGATAGTTGAGATCTAAACGATACCCGCACTCAGAATGCCAAAAGAAGTTTGCAACACCCGCCAATACCCTCTTAATGCCCAGTCTAGATGCTGGGCGATACCGACCGGAGTTTAACACACGATGTCAACAGCCGCGGGTACTTTACCCACTACTATCACTGATGAGGTATGTAAGCACGCGACTGTTTTCCTCATCTTGATGGCCAAGCTTTCCAAGACACGCCAACCCAGACATCCCAAGGGTTTCCAAGACCTCTGTACGACCGCCACGGCGGCAGATCTCAGCCAAGGACTTCAAGCAATGGCCAAACAAATCAAGCAACAGCCAAGCGAGGGCCAAGTAAAGCTTATTAGCACAGATCAACGTCATCAAGCTGTCCCAGTCTCTGACATCTCTTGATGCCACTCATCATATTTGTCTGCTTCAAAGGCTCCCTGCGAGCTGGAAGCCGAGGAAGACGGCGATGAAGCAGTAGATATCTTTCAAAGATCATATCGACACATTCTCGGCCTAAACTTTCTCAGCAAATGTCAAAATGGAATATTCAGATCTGTTGGCTTTTGTTTTCCTCAACGTGCACACATGCAGGGCCAGACATACTCAGCCACCCTACACCCACGTCTTTCCCGACTTCAAAGTTACGCTCATCCGATTCCATATGGCTGATCACCCACTCATTGTTACAGCTTCGTACAACACGAAATCTGCAGCCAGGCAGCCATCCGGTGAACAAAAGAACGATGGAGGTCATCATCGATTCTGCGCCTGAAAGTGGAAGACAAAGGCGGGCGTCGGCGGGAAGCTCAATCGGTCCACCCGAGCCTCCACAACGCCCAGAACGCCCAGCAAATGCCCAGAATGCCCAGAGTCGACCAGTAAAAGCCATGTCGACGAACCACAGCCCCGGATTTTACAACGTGTTGCTCTCCCCCATGTCATTCGCGGGGACAGCCCCTGTCGCATCTTGCCGCCTCCAAGATTCCACGCTAAGTCCCCAGACTCCCAGCAAGCCGCCTTCCCTTTTCGGTACATGAACAGCGTCGGGATTGGACAGAGGTGAAGGTAACGTCAAATTCTCCGGTTGCCCTTCGGTTTTCTTTGAGGCAGTCTAACGACTTGCCCCCCACGAAGGACCGAGAAACCCGATATCTTCGTGGATCTTCCCAAGACACGGAAAGCTTTTCACAGCCGTTGCTGAATGAGGCTGGAACAGAAAGGGTCCAGCATGAAGCCATATTGCTCAATGACACAGCCCGGCCGAGTGACGGACATAATACAGTGACTGTGATGTTGAAGTACCTCATCGCAGTCAATCACGAAAACTAGAAACTGGATGGTTATCTTTTCCTTTAGGAATTCGATCAGCATGTGCCGACAACGGAGTCCCGAGACTGGCCTCTGACCTGTTTCTCGGTCATCTCACCGCCCTCCCTGTTGCACACAATGATCCAGACGATCATCAGATAAACCGTTCTCTCTCCCCACAGAGGGCAAAAGGTCGCGTGGACACCGCTCCACAACTGGAGCTTGGTCAGCTCGGGATAGAAGCTTGTATCCGAGGGACACTCCCTGCATGCAGTGCACAACCTATATAGCACTAGACCGTCGAATTCTACATCCGATGGCACCCTGCGGATTTCGGCATACAGCACTGTTTATCCCACTTGGACCCGTGTAGGGCTTATAAGCAGTTCTTCGTTTGCCCCCCTCTTCGTTTTGGTTTCTGGTTCTCTGTCTCTCTGTTCTTTCAGTCAGCACCACCTCCTCTGTCAACACGAAGGACTCAGTCCTCATCTCCCTATCCTCCCGTCATCATGACTGGCACGACCAAGACTGCCGGAGGCAACAACGCCTACCACAATTTTCACAATGACTTCCTTCACGTCAAGGACGTCAACGAACGAAGACGTCTTGCCCTTGCCGAGGTAGACAGAGCTCCCTTTGGCTGGTATCATGTCAGAGCGATTCTCGTTGCTGGTGTTGGTTTCTTTACCGACTCGTAAGTCCACTTGTGGCTTGTGATGGAAAGAACCTGAAAACATGCTAACCCAGTTATAGATATGATATCTTCACTGTGTCTCTCCTCACTTTGATGCTTGGCATTGTTTACTATCCCGGCGTTGGAAAGATGCCCACCACTTCCGATACAGCTATCAAGATGGCCACATCCGCCGGTACCGTCATCGGTCAAGTCGGCTTCGGCACCCTCGCCGATATCGTCGGCCGCAAGCAAATGTACGGTCTCGAGTTGATCCTCATCATCATCGCCACCCTCGCTCAAGCGTTGACCTCGTCCTCCCCATCAATGAACATCGTCGGCGTTATCATCTTCTGGCGTATACTCCAAGTATGTTCCATCCCCATCACCCCTCTCTCGGAAACCGCCGCTCTAACCTTCTCCTCCAGGGCGTGGGAATTGGAGGCGACTACCCCCTCTCCAGCATCATCACCTCCGAGTTCGCTACCACCAAATGGCGCGGCGCCATGATGGGCGCCGTCTTCGCCATGCAAGGCCTCGGCCAGCTCGGCGCCGCCTTCGTCATGCTCTTCATCACCCTCGGCTTCAAAAAATCCCTCGAGCCCTCCCCCTCCCTGGCAACCTGCACCGGCGACTGCGCGGTAGCCGTCGACCAAATGTGGCGCATCCTCATCGGCTTCGGCGCCGTACCCGGTTGCATCGCCCTCTACTACCGCCTCACCATCCCCGAAACACCCCGCTACACCTTTGACGTGCAAATGGACGTCGAAAAAGCCTCCGCCGACGCCGAGGCCTACCTAAAGGGTGAGCCTGAAGGCCACCCCGACGCTGTCACCCAAGCCATCACCCAGCAAACCGCCCAAAAGAAGCTCGAGATCCCCAAGGCCTCCTGGTCGGACTTCTTCCGGCACTACTCCAAGCGGAAGAACGCCATGCTCCTCGCTGGCACGGCCTTGTCCTGGTGCTTCCTCGACATCGCCTACTACGGCGTCTCCCTCAACAATGCCACCATCCTCGAGGTGATTGGGTACTCGACCACCAACGCCAAAAACACGTACGAGATCCTCTACAACACCGCCATAGGCAACATGATTATCGTTCTCGCCGGCGCCGTCCCGGGGTACTGGGTCACCGTCTTCACCGTCGACACCATCGGCCGGAAGCCTATCCAGTTCATGGGCTTCGGCATCCTCACCGTTTTATTTGTGGTCATGGGCTTTGCGTACAACAAGCTCTCCCCCCAGGGTCTGCTGGCAATCTTTGTCTTGGCGCAGTTCTTCTTCAACTTTGGTCCCAACGCAACGACTTTTATCGTGCCGGGGGAGTGCTTCCCCACGAGGTATAGGTCCACCTCTCACGGGATCAGCGCGGCGATGGGCAAAGTCGGGAGCATCATTGGGAGCAGCGCGATCGCGCCGTTAAGGACGAGGGGGGCGACTCCTGGGAATCCTAATCCTTGGATGGACCACGTATTGGAGATTTACGCGCTTTTCATGTTATTGGGGTTGGGCACTACGGCGATGATTGTCGAGACAAAGAGGAAGACGCTGGAGGAATTGGCGGGGGAGTATGACATGAGCGATGAGGAGCCCACTGCTACGGACAGCACGGGTGAGGTTCCTGCTGTCACGGGGCCGAATGGGGGAAGTGATGATCAAATTAGGCAACATGCTTGATTTTGGGAAAAAGGAAAGGGGTAAATAGGAGGTTGGGTAAATACCACCAGTGATTCATAAAAAGTATTGGGGTTATGATCAAGGGTTAGGGCCTGGATCAAAGCTTTGTAAAAAGTCAAGGAGTTTGAGGCGTTAGATACCATTATCATTCGGGGAGTTGAATTTGGCATGAAAAAGGAATTGGGTATATATATCACCACTACACTATCTACAAACGAAGAAAAGAAAAGAGCTTTGAGGGGGAAAAAGCAACGCAAAGAAAGGCAGGAATATGAATACAAATTGTGCAAAAGTCAAACCATACAAATTTCCCCACCCGAAATTGTAAAGTCCTCTTGTCAGGCCCACCCATTCCCTTCCTCCCATAGTGTTAAAAATCCATAAGGTTACTGAACCCATTCCATAAGAAGAATTTTGTTAGACCACCCAAGATAAATGACCGTAGCAACCCCAGCAGAGAGCTTCATGAGACCGCCTCTAAATCTTTCTTCCACAAACACTAAACCCATCTCTGTTTCTTACAGTCCCCCTCCCCCAACACCACCCCCCACCCCCCCAGATCCTTGCTGCCCCCCAAAGAAAAACCCATCAAACAAGTCCAGTTGCTGCGCCCCGTCGCTAAAGTCATGACTCAACCCGTCCCAGCCCAGCCCAAACCCCAAGTCCATATTCGTGTCCAGCATCCCGCCTCCGTTCCCCTCCTGTCCATTACCCAACCCGCCGCCGGCTCCTTCGCCCGGATTCAGCCCTTGCAAAAACTCAACCCCTTGCAAATCATTATACGACAACAACCCAGGACTAAACATCCCCCCTCCTCCCTGTTGCTGCTGCTGCGGAGGCCCCATAGGTATGACGGGTGAGCCCAACCCTCCTACTCCTCCCGGTGACGCCAATCCAGCCGGCGACGGCATTCCCGCTTCTGGGGTTAACGGCCCGTCGTTTACTGAGCTTGCGTTGGATCGTGGAGGGCCGGGGAGGTTTCGCATCAATGAAAAGCCGCCATCTGTTTCAGTCTTGAGTTGGGGACGGTATTGATTCTTGAAAGCGGAGAATTGTGAGGTGGTGGAATACGCCTCGGAGGTGAGGTCAGAGATTTGGTCGATAGAACTTGGGGTTCGGCGCGGTGGTGGGGGGCGTTGTTTATGGTGGTGGTTGTGGTGATGGCTACTGCCGGATAGAGAGGCGGTGTCGGATCTAGATGACCAGTCCATTCTGTGGTGATCGTTGTTATTTCTGGAAGTGGTTGAGGAAGCTGGTGGGGGGTGTTTCTGCCCGAAGCCGCCTCGAGCATTCACCATCTTGAGGGTTGCTTTCACCGTGCGGTCAAAGGCGTCGCGGCAGGCTTCGGCTGGAGGGCACTTGTCCATTAGGTCCGTGAAGACGGAGGTGGCAGCGAGGATGGTGAAGTCTACTTCGTCCATGGACTGTTGTTTATCATAATCAGCTAGGGAGAAGTGGTGGTAATGACAGGGAGGAACTTACCAGTCGACTCCTCACAATGGGCGAGTGCCATATCGCATAGAGATACGAAATCCCAGCAACAAAAAGGTGATGCGTAGTCAAGTAAGTATGGTTGACTAGCCCAGCCAGGTGAAGTTGGCGGTATAACCTTAAAATCTTCTGACCCGCCTCCGCTACCTTGAGGTAAACCCGGTCCTCATCCTCCCGGAGTTCCACACTGTAGACAGACGGGCTTTCCACCTCCTTGGCGGTGTGATACTCGCCCTCAAACATTTCCGGCACGCTCAAGCTCTGCCGATACAGCATAATAATAGCTTGCCAGTAGTTCAGGTCCAAAAAGTCCGTCAGAAAGGCCACACCCGTGTCCTGTTTCTTTGGCGCCGTCATCTTCCACTCATACAGCCTCTTGTCGATGTTAATCCGCCATGACCGGAAAGAGTCAAACCTTGTCAAAAACGGCGACGGTAGCGAGGTGTGCATGTGTGGATTCTTCTGGTTTTGCCCAAAATCCCGAGCGATCCTCGCCTGTTGATATTGCAACACTTGGGAGATTTCAGACTGCAGCAATCTGAGTCTAAAGTAATGATGAGCAACCAGCTTGTATGTTGGTGCATTTGGCGGTGCCTCGAGGAACCCAGTCGGCGTGATATACTTGTCGTCCAGCAGCGAAGGAAACTCCGTCGTGATAACCTGATCCGAAATTCCAAACGGCCTTCCAACACAGACACTCACCAGCCGATCAAAAGAATACGTGCACCACCACAACCTTCTCCTCATATCCCTCGTATACTCCCTCCTCCCCCTCTCACTCGCCAAACTCTCCTTCTGCTGTTCCCCCCCACCATTAAGCCCAGCATCAACATCCTTCCCATCCTCATAATGCAGTCCCAAATCAACCGCCAACCTCACCGCAACCCCAATGATATACCACAACCCCGGTGGCACCGGCCTCAGCAACGCAAAGTTTGCCAGCAACAACACAGCCTGCAGCTCCTCCAACCCACCCCCACTCCCCAAGCAAGCCTCCAAATGCACAATCGCACTCGCATGGTACTCCTCTGGCTGGCACTGCTTCGTCCCCTGATCCCCTTTACTCTCCGCCAGTATAATCCCCGCCCCAATCGCAAAGACCATATTCAAACAATACAGCTCCCTCGACCCCCTCACCTTTTCCGCCCCCTCCGCATAAGCCTGCTCAAACATTTGCATAAAATCCACCCTGTGCACCACCGGCATCTGAGGGTTCGCATGCTCAAAATACAAGTTAATCAGCTTCAACCCGAGCTCCTTACTCGGAAACGTCGCAGGGTGTATCGTTGGCTTGGTATGCAACCCAAAAAACGAATCCCTCATGCTCGTCGTCTGCCCCGCCACCCCGTTCCCCCCAGCCGCTGGAGGCTTATACGGCCTTATTCCCCCTTTATCCGAATTCGACCTCTGATCCGACACCGAAGATTGCACAGCAGCAAACACTACCCTCGCAAAAGATATCCCCGTCGTCGAGCCTAAATGCCTCCCCTGCCCTTGCCCAGTCGTCCTCTTCACTGTCTCCCTCCTTGCTACCACACCCACCTCCTCCCCGCCATTATTATTTTCTCTTGTCCCCCCGCCTCCTATTTGCTCAACCCCTTCCCCTTGCTCCCCCTCCACAGTCCCCCCCCTTCCCTGGGCCCCATTCCCAACCTTGGAGCACCACTCCAACTCCTCTGCCCTTGGAAACCCAATCCCTTTTTCCCTTAATATCCCCTCCAACTGCTCCACCCTCTTTTCCAAGTAAAAAATATAACTCCTCGGTATCTCTCTCTTGGTTATCGGATCATACCCCACGCAGGCCACACCCGCCTTTTCACAGCTTGCGCAACTTGGCAATTTCTGATCGCATCTGTTTTTTCTGAGCCTGCACCGGTTGCATGCCGAAACATTCCGAAAGTTGGAGGACTGCCCTACTTTGGCAGAGGTATCATTGGCGGAGGAGGGTGGGTGCTCGTGAGTGGGCGTTGCAAGTGGAGAGTTGGCGCCTGCGGAGAGAGACAACGAGGCCGGCGAGTCCTTGTCGGTTGTGCTTGTGTGAGGACCTGGACTGGACTGGCGCAATCGTTTGGAGGGATGGAGGTCGGGTGAGGGCGGGGCGTGTGAAGAGGCCGGTGCCGGCATGGTGTTGGGTGGACGTGCGCGCCGGCTGGTCGGTCGGACGGCGGTGGGTGTGTCTCTGTCGATAGGTGCCGGATCACGAGGCGACGGAAACGCTGAGACACACAAGTGACTTTGTTTTGCTGTCCCGTGCTATGCGACACGCACAGGCGGCGGGGGAATAAGGAACAACGCAATGGCGAGTCAGTAGAGGTTGGTATCGTAGCTATCGCTCGCTCGCGACGACGAGCTCGTTCGTTCAATCGGCGACCCAACTTCACTGGCGTGTGGGCCGGGAATTGGTGCTTTCGCTGCTGCGAAAAAGGATGGAAAGGTTTCCCTGTTCGGCCTGCCCGTTGCTGCAGCTCTCTTCTCTCTATTCTAACCTCTTCCCTACACCGTGCATCTGCCCCATTGGATTGTCAATTTTTTTTCTTTTCCCTGGGGAATCGTAGGGGACGTGCGCGTATTCGTATGTGCCAAAATTGGAGACCGCGAAGGTGTGTGAATGTTTTTATTTCGGCGACGGCGCGCGGGGAGAGATAGCCAGCTGCTTGTAAAGTTGAACAGTAGTGGCAGCAGAGAGGTACTTGGAGGCGTCGGAGCTTCAAAGTGTGGAGTTCGAGAGATAATATCAAGCCCTGCAATTGGTCACTGGCGGATCTAATGTTACGGAGGGAGCGGGCGACGGTACCGGTAGTTGCGATGGCTTCTCTCTGGATTCTTTCAACTTCAGGCGGGAAAAATAAATGCCGATCACGAAAAGGGAATCGCTCAGGGGGCTCGGTCAACAGGTTCACCCTCTTTTCGAGAAGAAAGGCGGAACAGCCTTCCACAAGACAAGGGGAGCTTCTAGTGTGAAATACCTTGAATACTTTGTTACGTGCATATCCGAACGCAAGCAAAAAAAGTCCCACCACACACTTGCCAACGCTGCTGATAAGCACAAGACATTCAGCGAATCACCAACCAGGACTCAGTCTTTTGTATCGAGTAATCGCCCAGCGGAACCCCCACCTTCCCTTCCCCCAACCGTAATCTTCCAGTCTCCCATTCAATGGCTGCCTTCAAAAGAGTTCATTTTCTCGGGTTTCACAATTGCGGGAAATTTCCGAAGAGCAAAGTATGAGTTGGTGAAGTACCGATGATCCCCGACTATGGTATCCAGGCATTACCTTGCATCTATGCTTCTCTTCTTCCCTTGTAACCGCCACTCCCATGGTTGTCAAGCTTATCACCAAGCCCAACCCTTTGAGCCTCGGCAAGCCACCCATCTCACGAAGCCATTCCTCTTCTGAAAAGCTCATGTCTTTTCCAATAGTCCACGGAAGCTGAGCAGTGCTTGGCCATGATTGCAAAGACTCTCCAACATGAATTCACAAAAAGGAAACCATCTTTTCCAGAGCCCTCAAATATGAGAGATACAAATCCTATATTTCAGATCTCAGGTCAAAATAATCCCCGACCGTCCCAACCCAATGGTCAATAGATACCTAGAAATTCCATACATCTCCCAGTCCCTCACAATCCCTCTCCCCTGCCCATCCCGTTGCAAGCAAAAACCAAACCCAAAGCCAGAAAATTCAGAATGAAGAAAGAGCCGACCGATCTTTTCATGGTATTCAGAGAGAGATGCCCTGATATTAAAAAAAAAATTAAAAAATAAAATAAAAAAAGAGCATGTGTTGATAATAACCCATGTTGTAATACAAGCCTCGCCCGCCCGAGACAAAAAGAAAATTTGTCCTAATAGTGATACCTCTTATACCCCCAAAATAGATACCGCTGAATAGGGACACCGCAGCAAGAAAATCCCACGCTCCCGTTCGCAATGTTCTCCCAAAGTAGAGAAGTCGCCGTGAAACCAGAAAGCATAATGGTCTATATCCCAAATCCAGCTTCGCTTCCCAATAACAACCTGCACAAACGCCGTCTAGGCATCTTCTGCAAAATCACCGCAATAAGGTGGCCAGCACATGCTGGCATCCCACCTAGACTTCGGAGACGCTCGACAAATGATGCTCATATACAAAAGAAAATACCCAAAAAAAAAAAAAAAAAAAAAAAAAAAAAAAAAAAAAAAAAAAAAAAAAAAAAAAAAAAAAAAGAGAAAAGACCAGGAAAATCGTAAGAGTCGCTATGGTGAAGGCCTTGTCTGATCGTTGTCGTCCGCTGTGGCAGTCATCGTCGGCTCGTCTTCGGTCATCTCATCGATGTCTTCCTTCTCATCCATCCTCCCCTTGGGCTCGGTAATTTGAAGGCCGACCCACGCGCCAATGACGGCAACCAGCCCGGCAACCCACCACGACAGACCAGAATAACCGCTTTCCATACCTTGAGTGTAGAAGAAACCCGATACTATCGGGCCAAGTGCTCGGCACAAGCTCGCCGTCATGGCAGCCGCGCCATTGATGCTCCCCAAGGTCAGCGTGGTCGGCGCCGAGTTGGTGAGGAGGATGGCATTGCTCGGATACGCCAAAGTCGAAAATGTCATCTTCCAGACAACAATGCCGTACACACTAAGCTTGCGAAGACTCTCGGGAAGAAGGACGATGTATGGCGTGAAGAAGTAGAGTAGCGGATACAAGACAGACATGATCTTGAACAGTCGAAGCGCTCCGATCTTGTTGGCAACGAAGGGGAAAAGGAGCCGCGTCGATGCCAAAGAATACACTCCTTGAACCGACAGGATGAAACCGATCGTTTGGGTGTCCCATCCGAAACCATCCGCAAACTTGAAGGGCAGTGTCGTCGGGATTGGTTTCTCAGGTGGGTTCGTGCTGAGGAAAACTGGCAGGAGTGAGTCAAAGGCCATTGTGTGACTAGAATCAATGTCAGCATTGCGCCGTCAGTCTGCCACGTGCAAGGGACATACAATGCAAGAATGCCGTAAGAAATAATTACGACGATGACAGCTTTGGAGAAGACCCTGCCCGCAGGTGCCTTCTCAGCCTCTGCCAGCTCCAGGCCTCCTCCCTCTTCAAGATCAAGCGAGTCCTCTGAAACAGGGTGTGACGCCGATGACGATCGTGTTGAGCCCGTTCGATAGCCGGGCAGCAGCTCATCGTTTTCGGACAACAGTGGTTGTTCTTCTGGGGCCTTGGCTGGCAGCTTCCCATGGTCCTCCACCTTCTCGGCTCCCCAGATCCGAGACATCAAGGATCGACCAAATTCGAGCCCGGGATCATGCCGGTGCTTTCGTTCAGCGTGTGTCTCTTCCAGGAAGAGAATGCCGACGATCACACCGATAAAGACGCAGATGGCACTGAAAAGGTTGGGAAGTAGGTAGGGAAACGTGTCCCAGATGCTTCCACGCGAAAAGAGACCCGGGAAGCCCTCAACTGGTTTTGCGAGCCAACCGCCGATCATAGGCCCAACGATAGATCTGTTGTCAAGTTAGTCCATCATCCGTCTCCCTCCAATGCAGTTTGGAGACACGGATTTACATACCCTATACACCAGACCAACGGCATCACGGTATATGCTTTGGCTATTTTTTTGGTTTGGTCAGTATTTCGCTTCATGATATTTTGTGAAGAGAGCAACTCACGTTGATGTGCTTTAACTGTGACCAGTTCTGCTACTGTCGTCTGCAAAACTCCGATATTTCTTCGTCGGTCAGCATGGGAGCCCTCAGAAACCATTTGCCTAGGAGGACTCACCCGTTCAAAAAGCCACCCAATGCTCGAGCACCGAGGGCAACCCAAAGATTCGGGGCAAAGCCAAAGATGATAACACTGATACCAGTTCCAGTCATGCCCATCAACAAGACAGGTTTCCGCCCAATCTTGTCACTCAGTCTTCCCCAGATGAAGCTAGTCGAGAACTCGGCAAAGGTAAAGGCCGAGGTCACCATGCCAGCATAAAAGGAGATTTGGCTCTCATCGTCTGTAATGCCAAAGTCTCTCACCATGTGCCAAATGTATGGGAAAATAGACATGAAGGCGATGGGCTCACATATCCGGCAAAGAGCTACAACCTGTTAGACAAGGCTTGACCGGCATTCCCAGGGTTAGTAATAATAATAAAAACTTACCAAGGATCGTGAGCTGTCTTGATGGATATGGTGGAAGGGGCTTCTTGGAGCCGACTGATCTCTCGCTGCCAGCCATGCTGTTGCGCCGTCTCGTTCTCATGGTGTGTTCGGCTGGTGGCTGGTGGCTGGAGATGTCCTATGGGTGGGTGTGCTTGTGCTACAAGTGGTCGATGCCGTGAGACTCTTAACAGTTATATAGGCGAAGAACAAAGACGGTTATGGAGACTCGTGATAGGAAACAATCATCGGTTGCAGGTGCCAAGTGACAATGTATGTGGAGGACGGACAATGGGAAGTCGGCCCAAGTAGGTGTGAAGGCGGGGACCGAGAGGGTACTTGTACAGGAAGGGACCGAGGAGGGCGAGGCGGGGACGAGAGGGACGAGAGGCCCATGCCGGCAGCTTACTTATGTTTATACTTGGTGCCGTAGAAGCTAGGTCAAATTCAAGGAGAGATGCAGTCCACCCAGAAGGGATGGGATCCCTAGGAAGCACACCAGGGTGCGGGAAGGGCTGAGAGCACTGGGCAGTGGTCACCGGATCATCCATCTGACTGTGGGGACCCATGTTTGTGGGATGTGGGAACCTGGGCAAGAAATCATCTTGATGAAGGGAAGCTGTGAAACAGCGGTGACAGGCGACCGCCCTCTGACACCAGAGGGAAGACGACAGACGATCCTGGGGGAGCACTAGGTCAGTTCAGGTACTACCGCAAGGTTGGAAGTGAACGCGGCGGATAGCGTCGACAAGGTCCAGGGCAATAATCTTGGCACCCATGGATGGCTGGTTCCCGACTTTACTGACTGGACCATGTCAAGTCACCCATGCCTTGCAGGGATGCCGCCCACAGCACGTCGACGGCTCAGAGGGTTCGTCACCGTTTCGCTGGGACGTGGGATCGAACCCACCCACTCACAACGCCGTCCGCCGTTGGGAGTTGGGACCTCCGGCACAGTATGGATACACACACTCTCTCTCACAGTGAGAAAAGAAGATGATCAGGGAGCATAAAGCGCCCAGAGTGATGATCGCCTTGCCAATCCAGTGTCGTCGTCGACGGCTGTCTGCGGCCTGGTTGCGAGGAGCATGCTGTGCTTGCCGAGCTGCTCACCGCACGGCCGGGTAAGGCTCGATGCAGCCGCGAAGCCGTCGTGCCTCGTGCTGGGCTGATGACTTGAAGAGAATATTACAAGAAGGCATCGCACAGCAGCAAAACGGGTCGGCAGGTCGCCTACCCGGATGGCATGGTCAGGTGTGGCTGCGTCATCTCTATCCATAGAGAGAGGTGTCGCGAGTCGCGGCTATCGACTTGGATAACACGGAAGCCCGAGGTATGATTGTAGAAGGTCCGGTGATATGGGAGCAGAAAGCGACTGGACGAGAGCTAGCGTGGATCGAGCGGCACCTCAATCCATGTCTCGAAATTCGTGACTGCAGTCGCCCAAGGCGCAAACGACTGCATGAATACCTGCACCTGCACACCTGCAGCATTGCGGCTTCCCTGCCCCTACAGCTCCGTACTTTGGCACCGGTGGGGCCACAATCGTGAGTAGTGGGCTGTGCCTGTGCTGCCTCGTCGTTCTCTCTGGGCTGTTGGCGATGGTTGCCCGTCAGTCAGGCATGTAAGGCATGTACCATATATGTAGAGCTTACTGTGCAGTATTTGCTGCTTCGTGATGCGAGCGATACGGAGGTAATGCTGACCCCGATCGGAGCATGGGGACGAGGCGGTGAAAAGCCATGTACTCACTATATCCGTTGAAGCAAAGAGCCGCCCGACCTCACGGAGATCGGAGCCAGCGGCAGCGGCCATGCCTAGCACAGAGCAAACACCCATGCACCCGTCCTCAAACATGATGGTAAAAATCGATTTCAGGATTATCAAAAGAGACCGACAAATCAAAGTCGACGGATGACCTGAGACAACAGATTAGCCGATGACACCTGAATGACACCACTTGGAGGAAAAGGAAAACTTTTTTCGAATTTGCTTTTTCAGCAATTCCAAACCACTCACTCCCACTCTCTCCCTTCCAGCCCCACTTCTGGGAAAGTGCTGCCCAAGCTGTGATGGTTCTGTCGCAAACCTGCAAGTCTTCTCTTTCAGAGATGGATGGGAAATATCAAGTTCTTTGGCTGTCACTAGGATCCTTCGACTGTCACAAACCAGTATCAATATTGCGCTAGAGGCCTGATGAAGCCTGAAAGACTAGGAGTCACGGAACTGGGCTTCCATTTACTGCACCGACGTTACACAGACACCTGTAGCGGGGCAAGGCCACGAGTACCTACACTACACTACCCAAGCCCGCGCCTGTTTGTCGGTCAACATATTCCTTCTCGTCAACCCAAGCCTCAACGGCAAAAGGACCCGGTCTTACGGAACATTATTAGGCTGACGTTGTTGCTTTCCGGGGTGCCCGCATCGCACAGCGCTCTGACGATTTGACGATCATGGACGACAGGGCGCTGGTCATTGACCCGCCGCGGACAAGCACGGACAGTCGCATTCTTGCGCGCCTCGTCCATAGCCCGATGGCATTTGTTGCGCTGTCGACGGCGACACACAGCAAAGGATCCCGGAAACAGGATGCTGGACTTCCGCCCATGCCGCGCCGCGGAAATGGCGAGCCATTCGACGTCTGCCCGCCAACCCACGGCCGGCCAGCGGGCTGAGAGGACGCCTCGTTGCGAGTTCCCCCTTTGCGATGGCCTTTTGAGGCTCCGAAACGGGGCGGGCGTGGGCAAATCCAAGACAGTTTCCAAGACATATCAACATCAACGGGACCTTTTTGGCCGAAAGGTGCGACGGAGTTTTTGTTCCCCAGCATTTCTTGCCTACCTATACCCATGTCGCTGGTTTGGTGGGGAAAGAGGGGTGGCTGCACAAGAGAATAAGACCTTTCCACTTTGAAACCTCTTTTTCATCTACTTTACTCGGCTCCAGTTGCTGACCGAAGACAACACAGGTTCTACAATGGCTTCATTTCATGATCTCGAAAAGTGCACTTTCATACCCCCTGATGATAGCCCGAGCAGGATACTCGAACGAGCCATCTTGATTACACAGGCCCCGCAATGAGCCCTGTCACCGCGCCGACTTTGTTGAGGAGACTGGACGGAACCACTGAACGACCTTGCAGTTACTGCGTGGCTGCCGCCCAGGCATCAACAGCATTATGTACACTCGCAGTCCTCTAACTGTACTGGCAGTTTTAGCCCAGCGTTCCGAATGGCTGGGTTCATACCACCAATTGGTCAATCAGCCAGTTCGGCCATGCAAGTCCGCCAATCAGCAAAAGATCTCAGGGTAACAGCCCCCATGTGTCCGTAAAGCAGCTGGTACACTACCTTATTAACCCTCTTCTGCGTGGTTTACGGAGGCGGCGCTGATCTCCCAGGCTGTGAGACTTTGCACTAAATAGCGGCATGCCGCCTAATATCCCGCAAGTATCAGCAGCATTATAATGCTAGGTCGGATTGGTTCCTGTCTTGACAGACGCTAAAATAAACTTCATGGCTCCTCGGGTGCTTTGTTGCGGATAGAGCGTTCAACAACTCAATTTCCACACATCATCAGCCCCCCTGGACTCACGTGGGCATCACCGCTATCGTCGGGCGGCAACAGCTCCGGCACGGCGTCACCGTCTCTGGGACAATCTGTATTGTTCAGCTGGATCGCCCGATGCGTGGGGAAGCTTTTCCTTCCCTCTACCCACCCGGAGACCATACAAACCAACCGGAGCTGTACCGTCAGCGTGGGGACAGGTGGTGGATGCGTTAAGAGCGGCTTGGAAAGCGCCTCGCTCACCGAGCCAGGTGACCATGTGCGACCTAAAAGCCATCTACCGAGCTTCCACAGCCTGTACTTCGTACAGTAAGAAATACCTACTCCTGCTTCATGATGCCTCTGGGCTACTCATCACTTGTAAAAATAAAATAAAGAAGAGAGCATGGGGGACTACAAAAAAACCTCCCCAATGTCACTACCATATTCTTTCCAACCTAGGTACTGATGCTGCTGGTGCCACCACAGTCTTCCCAGCAGATCTTGACAAATCGGTACCCAAGACGGCTCCTGGAGACGAACGCCAGTTCTGATTGACAAGGGTGACCCTGGTCAGACCTCGCTTCCAGAAAATCGAATTCCCCATCTGGAAGCCCAACCAGATTGTCGGGCCGGGGTAAACAGATGTTGGTTTCGAGGCACTCCCACCCCCTTTCTAACCAATCAGCAGGCGCTTATGTCCAGCGCCTGTTGACAGAATCATGGAGATAAATGGTACCTACTATTTGGCTCGTTACGGCATCACCAGACCAGTTGTTGCTCGTTTGCTGGTTTATTTCATGTACCAAGCACACACAGAGGCTTCGACAAAACAACAACATGAGACAGTTCTATCATATTTAGCGCAAATTTGACCCCTTTCTCTGTATCCGCATCCCGCAGTTACCCAAAGAACCAAGGCGAAACCAGCCTTCCCCAGGTGGTCCAGACGGCGACGTTGCTCATTGGGCCTCCCAAGTGGCCCGTTTCCAAGGCACGCATACACCAGCAATCATGTGTTCTCCAACGTTCATTTACGAGTGGTTGCATCCCGTCTTTTGCTGGACTACTGTCAGGGGAAACTCAACGGCAGAGCCAATAAGACCGTCAGGCCTTGATGACGCAGCATTTAACAAGTCCCGTAGAAAAAAAAATGGTGTGGGAACCGCGGCTGCAGATCCAGCCTGCAGTTTCAATGCCACAAAAAGAAAAAAAAAAAAAGAAAAAAAGGGCCGCGCCGACACGGAATATCAAAATATGACCTCTTTTCCTGCCTCGCTTGACAGCCGATTGGTAGAATTCAGGGGCTGGTAGATTCACCGAGGACATCGTCAGAGGGCTCATACCCTCACTCAGACTCTATCCAAGACGCCAACCTTACGCTTGAACTGACACGACCACTTGCGGTCCTCCAATATGCAATCTGCATGTCATGCAGCTTCTGGGACAGAAAACGGAGATCCAGCTGTACTCTGACGTGTCTAGCCTTGGTGGCTTGCGCGATCCCGAAGTCGGTACATACACGGCTCGCAGGCCGGAGCAATAGCCGCTGATTTGTGTGTTCTTCCTTCTGTTTTCTTTTCTAGCGTCCCCAGCCATCCCCTCCGGGACCTCAGTCGGCGGAAATGTAATATGCGGTGGCAATAAAGCTGAAACGCAAGGTGGATGCCATCGTGAACAACAAACTGGCGCAACCCATGGGGAGCAGCCGAATGGTTGATCTGATTCAGCTTCTGGACCACTGAGCGCGGGAGGTCACCGAAAAGGAGGGGTGGGGGGTATTGTAGGTACTTCGTATGGGATGTGACGACTGGGATGTGCGATGTTGTATGAAATGAATCGTGGGGCTGCTCGAATACAGATCAATTCGCACACCTTGATGGGCCGACATGACAATCTGGGGGTCCGGATCCGCAAAAGCCGGGCAAAAGCCGGGCAACGTTCACCGTGGGGCTGAGACGACAGCTCCACCGAGGCCATCACCCTCCGCTCAACCACCCTTGAGACACCAACAGCGTGTGGTGCACACCGGCACTTCACTGGTGGAATGTCGTCTCACCGTCTCTGTCCGTCCAACATCAGGCACAAATCGTCTCGAAAACGGCCGACCTTATTACCTATGCAGCATGAATTCACATTCTTCCCTGCTTGCACCTAACGCGGGGCTGACCGGACCGTCCCAAACAGGCCTGAGTGCCGCGAGCTGGCCAATCGAGAAGTCCTTGCACGACTCCCCCACGCGCACGCTGGCTGCTGACTGTGGCTCTTATGTCCGGATCTCTCGTTCAGCAGGGCTACGATGATCCATGATTCGGGGCTTCTCTACGGAATCTTTCAGGTTCGATATGGAACGTGGGACCTTGCGTGCGAGCCGACGCTAATAATCAGAGGGACCTTCTGGGGCAGCTCGTAACGTCAACCAACAGCACCTACCAAGCCGACTTTGACCTCACCTGGCAAGGTCCGTTGTGTTGGCTCCGCTCCTTCCTTGTCTTCTTTGAGCGGTACCTGGAACCTTGTAAAAGACAGGGCGGGAAGGGTCGTACCAGCGAAATCCTCTCACGGCAAGAACGAAGAAGGGACTGCTTGTACGACGATTGCTGAGGAAGGCAGGACCTGGCGACGCGCAACTAACCCGAGGTTTAGCCGCACACTTACAAGAAACAGAGAGGAAGGGTACGTTACCAGACGGCACATACTCCTGTTGCAACATCATCTCTTCTCGCTGTAAAGCTCTACACACACGCAACTACAGCCGCCAAAAGTACCGCTCTTATCCCCACTTCTTGTCCAAACCATGGCTCACGACGGTGCGCTGTATCTCGGTTTCGGACTGATGGCGTTTCCACCAGCAACATTGTCTCCCCCTGCGCTTGCAGCGATCCTGCTGCTTCTCTGGCCCGTCAACCCCCCCCCCCCCCCAACACGCAATCGTACTTGACTACCCCAGAAAAGTGCCATCTATGCCGCAAGGGGCCTGTGTGACACAATCGAGGCATAGGGGAGCGCCAGAGCCGTGCCTATGCGATCACTTCTTCCTGCTGTCTGGATCTGAAAAACCAAAACCGCCCAGCAGGTGCACGGCATACACTTCTCTGCTACTGTGCCCCACGCGAGCATTGTTCGTCACTGTCAGTGAGACACCCAAGGTGGTCTTTCCAAGGTTTGGATGACTATTGTGTAGGGATTCTGCATGACTTAACCCTGCAGGGCAAACGCGATTCGACCAACACTGCGTCTTGCAGCGCCTGTGCGCCTCTACCCACACTGACTTGAGTGTAAACGACGCTGGCCTCGGTACTCTAAAAAGAAACCTCCTTCTTGTTTCGTCCACCAATGGGGCAGTAGGCGTTGATACGATGTTTCTCGCTGTTGGCCCTGGACTCAACCGAACTGTTCCCCCCTATCGTGAAACGAGTTGCTGGTGGCGGTCAGTGTCCCAGCTGATCTGCGATATCAGAAGAGACTGCCGATTGGCTTTATCACGGGCGGTATAAGCAACTAGGATGTCCAATAAGAGGAGAGGGAACACAAAAGCTGGGGCTAACCATAGGGGCCCCCTCCCAAAAGCGAGGACGTCATGTTTGCAACTGCAAGCGACCAGATCAGACCCAGTGTTGTGGTTTGGGCTGAGCTGATGAGTGCACGCTCTGCACAGAGTTCCCGAGCGAGCCGGCGGGTGAGGATCCTCACTGTCCCATGTCAAGCCCTTCTTGGCACTCTAGGATCTCAGATGCTGTTCAGCATCTCAGATTCACTCCGTGCTATGGTCCGCAAATGTAGTACCCATGTCCAAATACTCCTTTTTCACTCCGCAGAAGCAAATTGCCTGAGCCGTCCAGCCTATCTGCTCATGGATTCCCACTGACGACTCTAGGTCGTTGATGACCTCTGGGGCTACTGCGAGGAGGCTGGCCACGATTGGCACAGTCGCATTCAAATCAGGATGTTGACATTCCCGGACTAACCCGCATGGCTCTTCTGCTGGTTAGCTGACTGGCTTCACTGCAGCGTCGGAGAGTGCAACCAACTGACCGTGGCCTCACACTTCGATACCCTGAGCGGAACTCGCTCTGAAGAGACTACGACCTAACTGGCCTCGTTTTCCGGGCCCGAAGCCCCGTGACCCGGACATACTAAGGCTATGCCGCCGTCTTACTGCATTCATTCTGCAGCGCGCGCAGAGCGTGGATGATTCATGTCACCCGCGACGAAGCAGCTCCACCACCGTATCTCTTCTCTGGTCCGTCCTGGGCGCAGCTTGACGTTGCTTGGTTGCATTTGGATGCGTATGCGTTGGGTGTCCTCCCTTATATCAAGAGCCTTGCTAAGCATGCGACAGGGGGGGCACGTATTTTCGACAAGGAATGGGAACACCCACCAGTATAGTATACCCCTCTCAACTTGGACCACTACAGGAAAAGCAACCGCATCGATCATGGGAAGAATCAAACATACAAGTACGAAACCGCTTCCGCCAGCCGATCGCCGTCATATCTGAGAGAGATCAATCTACACTGCACACTACACGAAAGCTAGCCACCCTGGCGGGTACGGGATAGCAGGTACTTCATCTTGACCGGTCTCGTAAATAGGAACCCGAGCGGACCACTGGATTGAGAAACATGCAGTTTACTTAACGCGATAACAGCCTCCAGCCGACCTTGTGGCGTCGGAGATTCGGGCGAGGTGCATTTTATAGTCGCTTATCACAGCCTGTTGTGTGTTCTGGATCCCGCTTGGAGTCTCACAATTGAGTGACCTGTCACTTTTTCTTGACTCGCTTCAGCGCGACCACCACCAGCCAAGGTTGCATGGAGCTGTCGAACATAGCTGTTCACTGCTCGGGCCGCCTCCGATGTTTCTTTTACAGGCTGGCATGGTTGCTAAGTTTGGCATTTTGATTACCTAGCCCAACGCCGTGTATCCCCAAGCCTACCCGCACTTGTCTCAGGTTGATCTTGATCTATGCTTACCTCGTACTACAGAATGTATTGATATGAACTGGCCGGGTTGCCGCGGTGCACCAGTACAGTTCCACAGAGCCTTGCAAAGGATGGCTACATTTGGTATGTCGAAGGTTACTGCGAGGGAGGCGGTCAAGCCTGCTGCTGCCGCTCCAGCGGCGGTGGAGCGCGACATGTTATGGAGAGCTGTGCAGCTCTCTTGACATGTTCCCTCCTGTTTTGGTAACTCAGGGTCTCGAGATATTCGCACGCATCTCTCGAGCCTCGGCAGCAGTTCAATCCAACAAGCTTCTGTTTTCGACCGGAACAAGGAGCACCAGTACCTGGTATGCGGTGCCTAGCAAAGTATTTTTCCTGATACGAATAATGACAAGGGGCCAGGAAAGTTTGCGTGTGGGATATATCAGCGCCTTGGGCACCAATCCCGTGCCACGATCCCGGGCCGGACCTGCCGTCTACCAAGTCGGCTCCATCAATATGGCCCTCACGGTAAGGAGAGCCCTCCCGTTGCTCGCCCCGGTTGCGTGTATTTCTGTCTTGTTGGGTGCAGCCCGGTCAGAGCAAGACTTTCCAGGCATCTTTGCTCTTCGCCTCAACCAAAACACAGCCTTGGGCGAAGTCCACCGGCATCTTCTCATGTAGCCCCAGCTCCCAGCGTCTGTCTGAGCACATAATAATAACGGTTACAGCCTATTGCATGGTGGTGGATTGCACAAGAAGACATGCTGTTGGGAGGGAGTGTGTGCTGCGAATGGTAGGGTGTGTTTATCTGAATAGGTCATAGTCGGCTTGTTCGTATGCAGTAAAGATGACCGTGAACAGGCATTACAAGGTGCTGTGGAAAAACAGGACCAGGATTTCACACACCGGCAGTCGGGGGCGGCTTTGTATGCCTACCGGACTAGTACATACATAGGTTAACTACTATATTGTAGTGGTGGTGGGTAGAGTGTTGTGATATCTGTTCCTTCTACTCCTTCCAGTTCGATAAGTCAGCTCGGGACGATCCTTCGTTTCTTGTGTTGTACAGATAGATGACTTCTTGGGGCTGTTGGAGGGTGTGGGGCTCCGTTCCCGGTGTCACTACGGAGTATGTATCTGATCAGACAGTATTCCTCACCGTCACGCTGTCTATTTATGAAGAAGACTGGGAGCAGGTGATGAGATGACCCAACTGCTTGAGAGGCCCCTTTCCCAACCTTGCTCCCGAGAACGCACGGACCAGGAATCCTTCACTTCTTCAAGGCAGGGAAATGAGAAAGTGCGCTCTCCACATCTTTACTATACACACCCCAGGAACTACCTAGAATTTACCCCGCCATTCCGATAAGAGTAACGGTAGCACCACGCCCCTCCCCAAGCCGGCAACCCAACGGTGGTGACGCACACAGATTGCTTGAGCGAAACTTGCATTCGATTGCTTCGATACATTCTTCGATTTCAACCATTTTGGCCATCACATCACACCACACCACACACGGCGACACGACAGGCGCACACACACACACTACGTTTCCGCGTGCATCTCGATCGGCTCAGGTGATTTATTTCGCGACAGTTGACAACAACAACAACAACAACAACAGACGGAAATATGGCAGGAGGCAAGAAAGGCAAGGGGGGCGGCGAAGCCGCGGAGGGCAGTAAGAAGGCTCAGGGCCAGGCGAGGAAGGCCGAGACGGCGGCGAGAAAGGCTGCTGAGGAGAAGGACAGAGAGGCGGCTGCTGAGGCGGCCAAGTGGGAGAAGGGGGCTAAGAGCAGTGCGAAGAAGTGAGTTTTGATTCCAACCTTTTGTCTACACGTTGGGCAGAGATTCCCCCCCCTCCCCCCCCTCCCGTTCCTGGTTCACTCCCCGTCTTCTCTTCTGGTTGACACACTTCGTCTTTCGAACACTTACTCTACCGGTCTGCGGGCAGCCGCTGGGGATATGAAGGGGGCTGTGGTTGGTAGAGCTCTACTACAGGCAAAGATCACCCCAGAAGAACAAAAGGATTCATTAGGGGGTATCAGTGCGTATAGTCTGTACGACATAACTACCATGAGCAACCCGGTGGTTGAGGGTGAGAGGAAAGGACCACACTGGCATGGGTGTGGAGGGTGTATGTGCGCCATGACCTATGGCAGCATCAAGCACGCCGCACAGCACACCACACTCAGCACGCAAGCGCCTCCCCCTCCCACCCTGAGCTCGGTCGCCGGCTTGCTGTCTGCAAAGGAAGGGGAGGGAGGAGAAAGCTCACGCAATACCACATGGCAGGATCAGCCACCTACCGAGGTTGACCAGATTGTGGTTGCGTACAAAAACTGGGCAGGAACTTTTCGGGATCATCCACACAGACAGACAGACGATGATGACAGATATACAGAAATGATTATACATTTGCTGACTCACTTATCACCAGGGAAACTGAAGCCCAAAAGAAGGCCGAACTCGCCCGCAAGAAGGCCGAGCGTGAGGCCCTCCTTGCCGAAGAGGAGAAGAACACCCCCGGCCGCTCTCAGCCCAAGAATGTCAAAACCGCCGTTAAAAAGTCCCGCGGCTTGGATTTGTCTCAACTGGACGACACTCCTTCTTCTCTCTCGGCACTCAACGCATCTGGTATTGACAATGCGCTGGACGCGCTGAGCCTCGCTGGGCCCGCGACGCAGGACAAGATTGACCGCCACCCGGAAAGGAGGTTCAAGGCGGCGTACACGGTGTTTGAGACGAGGAGGCTGGCGGAGATGGAGGCGGACGGGACGGGCCAGGGGCTACGGCTGAATCAGAGGAAGGAGAAGATCAAGAAGGAATTTGAGAAGAGCCCAGAGAACCCGTTCAATCAGGTGAGCGCGAGGTATGATGCTACGAGGGAGGAGCTGGTGGAGTTGAAGGCGGAGGAGAGAAGAAAGATTGAGGCTAGGTTGGGGAAATAGAGAGCGTGGGGGTTCGGTGTTTGAGAAGGAGGGGAACTTTTGTCGTTTCAGGGAAACGGACGGCTACAGGGGGCTTAAAAGCGGGCGAATAAAGGTTGGGAAGAGACACCGGTCAACCTTCTTTGGTGATGCTAAGTCTTGATCGGTCCTGCAGGCGGCCAGAAGGGGAAGCAGAGATGGGCGGGATGAAGAATTCATAGGGTAGACCGGGGAATGGCGGAGTTGGCTGCCGTTGGAGTGGAAGGGGCTTTATCCAATAAAATTCGTTGAGATGAGGACAGCAAATCATTGAAATTTTTTTTTTTTCGTCGGAGGACTTCACACATGGTTCGATTTTCATTATGTACTTTTTGCTGAGCAGCCACACACCCTCGCAGTTCAGTTTCATATAGGCCAAGGCCCTAAGGGGGGGCGTCTTTTTTTCTTCTTGGTTTAGTGATATGCAGTGTTCTTCTGCCTGCCTCAGACGTTTTGGGTCCCAAGTGTTTGGCACTTCTCACGGCACTGTCCGAATGGAGCGGGTGTGACGGCTTTTCCAACCAGGTCATGATGGCCCGAGGTTCTAGATTTGGCGCTCCGGCCGTTTACGGGATGCTGAATGCTTGGTATGTCAGCGTGGCTAGGCTGGATCAAGCATCTTGGGGCTGCCTGGGCGGTGAGGTAGTTTCTGATCCAAGAAGGGAGGGGGGCGGGAGGGAAGGTTCATATTTCATGATGAGTTAAAGGAACGGTGAATATTTCGCGGGAATGGTAACCCTAACCCTTGAAGATATGGAAGAAGTGGAGTTGGCTTGGGTTGTTGGGGTTTCACAGGTCTTGGCGCCAAGATTTGGCATGAACACCCTTGAACCTTGATGGCGACGACGACATCTCATGTGTGATATTCGGTTTCTTGATTTCGACGCTCCCCTTCCTCAGATACTACCTAAAGCTTCACACACACATACACACGCACTCTCTCTCTCGTCCTCCAAACAGTCTTCTAAGCCAGCCCGTCTGCTTGTCGCTCGTTCGTTTTCATTGATCATCTTGCTGGGGCTTCACCGACTTTGCCTTACTTCTCACTCATCGGCATAAGCTTTGATCATCTGGGGAAGGAGTGAGAACATCACCACGGGACTTCATCCGCGAATCTCAGCCAACAGATATACACACACAACCATGATGGCCTCCCCTCGCTCTTCTTCCTCCTCATTCTTCTCTCCTGCGAATTCCAACATCAACCTCAGCAGCAGCAATGCTGGGGGAATCAGTATCCCCCCCTCCCCGACGATTGTGGTGGGTTCAGAGCAGCACACGACAATTGAATCCGCCAAGAACCGACTCACTTCTCTACCGGCGATCAAGAGGGCTAATCTAATCGCTGAGTTGTAAGTTCACATATAATAGCTAAATCGGCTCACCACACCAACCCCCCCTTGTTTATATACATAAAGATACTGACATTATGGTTATTGTTTTAGCACAGCCCTAAAACACTCCCCACCCCCAGGCATCATTGTCTCCCTCCCGCCCTCCCCCCACTCGCCCGATTACCCGACCCTCTGGTCGGGTGTCCTCTTTGTGAGAAGGGGTCCCTACGCGACGGCGATCCTGAGGTTTCAGATCTGGTTCCCGGATGATTACCCTGATTCGGCCCCGTTGGTTACGTTTAGCACGGATATTTTCCACCCGTTGATATCTCCGCTGACGACGTATGTGGGGGAGGAATCAGGGGGAAAGGGGGGGAAGGGGATAAGGCTGCCTCCGGGGGGGTTTGGGTTGGGGCATGGGTTTCCGGGGTGGTTTACGGATGGTGAGGAGGGGGGGGTAACAGAGGGGGATAGGGTTGGGGGAGCATTTGTGGTGGGAGGGACGGGAGTGAAGGGGAAAGGGAAGGGCGAGAAGAGGAAAATAAGTACGTGGGAGGTGCTGAGGTATATCAGAAGCACGTTTGACGATGAGAGGGTGCTGGATGAAGTGCCGTTGGAGGCCGCGGGGAACCCGGGGGCTTGGCATGCTTGGAGGACGCACCGGAGGATGCAGAAGGAGATGGAGAAGCAAGAGAGGGAGAGAGCAGAGAGGGAGAAGAGGAAGGCTGAGGCCGAAGAGCTGGGGGGCGATGGGCAGGAGGGTGGTGGTGGCGGTGAGGCTGAGAGGGCAGAGACGGTTGTGAGTGATGATGGGAGAGGGAGTAGTGTTGACCCTAGGACTAGTTCGGGGAGTTTGGCTGTTCCAGCTACTCCCACGAGCAGCAGACGGCCAGAGGAGTGGAATTGGGAGGGAGTATGGGAGAGGAGGGTCAAGAGGGGGATTGCGGCGAGTTTGTCGGAGAGTGTGCTGTTTGGGGGTTCGGGGGGGCCTGATGAGGTAATCAACTTCCTCCCAATGGACGAGGCTGAGGTCGAAGGCGTCAAGCAGAACCTCCTGCGAACGCTTGGCGCGGCGGTTTAGTTTAGCGCTGGGTCCGGACCCGAAGGTGACGGTGTGTGGGGCAAACCGTGCCTTCCCCGGTCGCTCCTGCCTGGTTCATGATTCCGACCTTATGTGCTATCAGCTGTCAACTCCCAGGCACCGACGGCCGGGAATTCATCCGATAAGTCCGTTGCACTTGCTGTCCATGGTAGTAGAAAGATCGATGACCTAATCAGTTAACGGGCATCCTATCCCTCGTTCAACATCTTTCTTAGTATTTGTCTATCTGGTTCAACTTTTTGAAAAAAAAAAAAATAACGACGCTTTAACATGCTACCGACATTGCTTTGCCGGCATGCTTAGCGGTGGATAATTGTTCATAATACTCAATACCCCAGCTTTTTTCCCCCCTGACTGTTTCAAGGCGTCCCAAACCCGTGGCCAAGGCGGTTTGAATACATGGTCCTTCCTGGTTGTCCCCGGGAGATCGGCCAGCTTTTATTGCTATGCGCACCCCGAGAGCTGTGCGAAACTGACTCGACAAACCGTTGATCAACTAGATAGTTGTCTCACTAAAAGCGAGGCGGCAGACAGTGATGGCTGTTGTCTACGGTCAATCACCCGCCATGGCTGAGCCCCGCGATCTTGGTTGGGGTCAAGTACCCGAACCGTTACACATACACAAGCAGTCGGCAGAGTATTCTGAGATTCAAACTTATGGTCACTCGCAGAGGTCCAGCACGCAGAGTAATGCTACCGATGCGAGCTTCAAGAGCGTACCGAAACCCCCTAGCGACGACGTACCTCTAACCATTCCCAAACGAAGAGTCAACCCCAGCGCCCAATCGACAAATTCCCCTGCACACAACGGTTCCCATCAGTTCAACAGTGCCCTACGACCAAACGGTGGGTCTTTTCCACCAGGCCACGATGATATATTTTACTTGCACCAGACAGACATAGCACCGGTCATACCACCAAGGTCATCACAGCGACGGTCCAACTCGTGCAATGTCGGGCGTCACGCTAGGGCGCGCTCCCCGCAGTCGCCTCGTCCTTTCAACCCAGCGGGTGGTGGAAACTTTCAAAGACGGGGACAGGTTTTGGATGGGAGCACGGATCAAGACAGTCACCATGGCTGGAGGGATACGACGCCAATTATGCCGACAGCGTCTAATATACACCGATTGCGCAACGCGAGAAGTTTGTTTCATTTGGCCCGGGCTGCGAACGGCATGGACAGTATTGTAGAGCCGCCGAGATCTCCGATACCACTGGAACCGGACAGCCCTAGTAGTTCCCCTGATGAGCCGCCTCCGACCAGTCCGCTGGTGTTGGTACCGAAGATTGTGGTGACGCCTGAGCATAAGGCGTTGGATGAGGGGGCGGTTAGCCTGTGGGCGGCGGTGCAGCTTTCGACGCAGATTTCGAGGGCGAATGCGCCGGTGCAGCAGGGGAGGGGTGATGAGGGTTGTGGGTGGGTGGGGGAGCATGGGCATGAGCCTTCGCCGCCGGGTAAGTTTGAGGTGAAGCATTGTTGCCCGAGGGTTAAAGTAACTAATAGTGACCAAGATCTGTTTCGCTATGGCTGCTTGTATGATGTGTCGGTTGAGATACTATCTACAGGCAGAAGTTCGATTGTTGAAGTGGTGGATGACAAGGCGTGTGCAATGTAGGCTTGCAAATACCTCTTTGAACGTTCAAGCCACTGACTTGATCAAATAGAAGCACATTGTACCCAGGATCACGCCTTCTAGTAGTAGCACACGTCCGTCTATTTCCTTCCGCCAACACACATCGCCTCCGTCGCAATGCTCATCAAAGCTCCGATGATCTGATGGAGGACCTTGAACACCACCTTGGCAGCACAATGACCGAATATCTGCAAGTCCGTATAACATACCGACACTCTGGCTTTCCACAGCAACAGCAACAACAAATGCGAAATATGGCCATGAAAAATGGGTTCAACAACGGCATCGCCAATGTGCAGACGTCTATTCAAACTACTGCCGTAGCGGTAATCAAACGCCACAATTCGTCTTCGCCGTGGTCACCACGACCCCGAGCGCCGCAGCCGAACCCGATCTTTGAGATTATTGCTTCGCACTGGGGGGTGCAGAGTGCGAATGAAGTGATGCAGAGGATCATCGGCTCTAGACCCTTGATGGCGAGAAAGGGGGCTATGTCACCGCTGCCGTTGGGTCCGTTGGGCATTTTGACCGGGGGCAGGTTTACGCCTAGTTTGATTAGTCCTGAGGAGAGTGGAGAGGAGGATCATCGCCGTCGTCACTATAGTGATAATTCCACAAAGGAGGATTCACAAAGCGAAGAGGTGGCACGCCTTCGACCACAGCAGGTGATGCCTACTTCGTCTTCAGCGCCCCCGACAAGAATGGCGCCTCCCATACCAAGCCGGCAAACGAGTCTGAGGCAGGTATCTGTTGATCAGCAACAGCAACAACACCCAGAGCAACACCCGCAGCAAAGGCATTTACGGAGCGATACAGAGGATATCGCACACATGATCAAGATAGGATCTTGGCCGGAGTCACCGCGTACCTCTGCCGACAGCGGTGAAGGTTTTGATGGGACAACAAACATGACTCAGCAAACACCGTCTTCCGTATCGATGGCTACACCTGCGACGACGAGTACCAGTCGAACGATTTATCGATTGAGTAAAGTGCGGCGGGTTCCGAGTAGTTTGAAGATGAGTGGCGGTGGGGGAGGCGTTTCGTCGCCGCCTGTCACACCGACAACTGCGGCAATGTCAATTGAAGAGGGGGTGGAGATGCCGAGGAATAGCATTGACAGTGCAGGTACAGCCAGCACAGGTGGGCGACAACAAGCGGCGGCTATAAAAGCCGAGAGGGAAAGGCAGTCGTACCAGTCATCTCAGTCCTGGCAATCGTTAACGCAGTCGTCGCTGAGGAGGAGGAAGTCGATGGGCGGTGACGGGCCTAGTTCTCAGGAGGGAAATATAGCGAGAGAAAGAGACAGGGGTAGAGAAAGCAGGGACAGTAGGGAGAGCAGGGGGGATAGAAGTCGGCCGTCTACTTCTGGAGGGCAAGGAGGAACGGGAGAAAAGATGTTTACTTCTATTATGAGGACTGTTGAGAGTGTGAATGGGAACGGGGGTAGTATGGGAAGGAAGGCGAGCAAGAAGGAAAAGGACAAGGATAAGGAGCGGGGGTGGGGGGGTTGGTCGGGGTGGTGGCAGTGATTTTTCATGTAACACTGGCTTGTTGGTTGTGTATGGAAAGGAGAGTGAGGAATAGAGATACCAGTACAAAGGTGTATCATAAAATCAATCTTTTGGGACCGCACCGATAAATATCCTTTATGAGTTTTGTTGTACAGGTCGTTTCTCATTCATTTTCTCATCTTTGATTTCGTTAATTTCCTTTTCCAGACTCTATCAAATGTAGGTATGAATTGTGCAAATACGAAGTCGGGGGGTTTTGGGGGTGTTACGGATCTCACCCCGGCATTCTCTGATTGGCAAAGTTCGTAAGTATGAATTGAACTTTTTTGCCAGACCAATCATGTTCTCATTCTCTGTCTGCTATTCGTTAAAGCTGACCCGATCCATCCATCCATATCTAGACATGGCCGCGAAAATAGTGTACAAAGGATTCGGAGGTCACCCCGGCGTGTTCTGATTGGCTCCCTGACTCCTCGGCTCCCTCGGATTCCCATGTTCGTCGAAATCGCTCCACAAAAACCACCCGCACTTTTTTCGGGAGTGGTCGGGTACGTTACCCGCGTGGCACCTTAGGATGCAATTAATCTTTGTTAAACATATTGACCTCGAACATCCACTTTTTTTTCCCTTTCGCCTTTAATACACTGGTGTGCATAGGACAAAGGGAACAGTAAAGGGGGGACCCGGGCACTTACATATAAAAGTATCTTCCCCAATTTTCTTTCCTCTCCCTCCCCTCTGCAACCTTTGCATCATTCGTGACAACCCTCAAGACACCAGGGACACCGCAGTGACATTTGGGCGTGTACTTTGGGTGGAATTGAGAGCGGTAGTGGCGGTAGGTTACGTTGATGCGGGTGTTGCCCGACACGGGGTGCGGGGTTAAGGTCTGGGAGGGGGAGACGGAGTGCTTCCATTCTTCCTGGGTGGTGGAGTGCATGATCAACAAGGAGTTGTGGGGGAGGGGGAGGGAGATTTGGCCGGTTAGGTTTGGGTTGGGGTGATCATCAGAGGAGGAGGGGAGGAAGGAGGAGGTGCGGCGGAGGCGGAACTCTCGGGTTACGCCTAGGGAGAAGGAGGCGATGGTGGGGTGGGGGCCGAGATAGGTTAGTTGGTCGGTGTGCTATGTTGAAAGGTTAGTATGGATGATATGGAAAGAAGGGTGGAGGGTGTCTGGGTTGGGAAAGGGGGAAGAAGAAAAGGGGGGGATAGGGGGAAGAATAAAAAAGGGGGGAAGGGGTGGGGGGGTGGTTGGCAGGGGAACGCTCAGGGGTTATGTATGTAAGGGTGTGTGGAGAAGAAAGAAAAGAAAAGACATACCCAGCCCACACTCTCCTGCGGTCCATTGTAACAGTTTACAAAAGCCGCATTCGCGCACCAAGGCTCGGAAGGTTGACACCTTGGTTTTTGACTGCCATGATGAGTGCGGATGCGCTCTTGAATCGCCGAATTGACGGTTTCTTGCACGCGGGCTCGTACAGCTTCCAGTTTTGGGGTTAGAGTGCGGACATCCTATGTGAAATCATGTTAGAATCTAAGAGGTGGTGGAGCCGGGGGAAATGAAAAGCGGGAAACATGCGGTGATCCTGCCTCCGTTGTAGTGGTAGTCATCCTTTTGCTCTTGCAGTTCCTTCTGACTGCCGACGTAGAAGCCCGAGGTGTGCGGGCTGGAGACGATGGTATCAAAGAGCTTGAAGGAGGCTTTCTGAAAAGTTTTGGACTCTTCGAGGAGTTCGGATAGAAGCTCGTTGGCTTCTTGGGCGGGAAGGAAGTTGTGGATTATGCTGCAGGGGGTGTGCTCGCTTATGTCTTGCGGGTCGTACAAGTAGAGGGTTTGACCTTTTTTGGAGAGTAGTTTTGGTTTTTTGGAGGATGGTTCTCCGGATGATTGATCGATTGTAAAGGACCGGAGTGAGGTTTGTCCTGCTATAGTGTTTTTGGTGGTCTTTTTGACTGGTCGGGGGGCAGAAGGTGATTTGAGAATCTCAGATGTGGCCTGTACATCTCCTTCGTGAGCTAATAGAATATCAAGGAGCATTTCCTGTTCGATTTCGGGATGAAGGGAGGCCAGAATTGCTAGCTTCACATCTGTCGATTCTTCAAGTGGTTCGTCGGCCGTACCATCGCTTGTCTTGCGCTTCTTTGGCTTTTTGGTCACAAAGGCATCCATTCTGTTAGTTGACAGCCCTGTTGCCTCCAAATAGTTGCGTCATTCAGATTATCCCTGAAACATCCGGTTGCACGCCCTCCAAGCTCAAAAAAGTTGTGACGGCAGACGGCGGGATGTCGTAACGCGTAAATTGAATATGGACGTGTCATCAGTGGGGCTTCAAAACGCCTGGGGGGAGCGCTGTCACGGGACCACTTATGTCCAGAATAGCAGCAGGGATCAGTGCGGTTGTTAAAGAACATCCCGGGGAGCCCAGTTCCGGGGTAGCTACCGGTAAGCCGAGGCCCATTGCCCCACCATTTCACGGACGGACAGCGGCACATGGCAGTCCACTATCCCAACCTCTCACCCGAATCTGTGAATACCTGACGTAGCTTTCTCCCGAGAGTTGTCGCAAACCGTACAATTGGTAGTAAACATTTTGCGCCTTGCTTGTAACATAGCCCTTCAACCCTCCTTTTTGAGCCAACCTTGCTGTTCATTACTCGTTGCCCCCCCCCTCCCCCGCTCCGGCACCATGGCATCCCTCCTCGAGGCCCGAACCCCGGGTTTCAACCCCTACTCGGTCAAATACTCCCCCTACTACGACTCCCGCCTCGCAGTAGCCTCCTCCTCCAACTACGGCATCGTCGGCAATGGCCGCCTCTTCATCCTGGGGCTCGGCCCCCAAGGGATCGCCATCGAAAAAACCTACGATACAAACGACGCGCAGTACGACCTCGCCTGGTCGGAAATCAACGAGAACCAGTGCGCCGTCGCCTGCGGCGACGGCTCCATCAAGCTCTTCGACCTCAACGTCCCCGACTTCCCCGTCATGAACTTTCACGAGCACAAGCGAGAGACCTTTTCCGTGTGCTGGAATCCACTAACAAAGGACACCTTCCTGTCCTCCTCCTGGGACGGCACCGTGAAAATCGTCCGTCCCCCCCCCCCCCAACCTCTCTCCTCCCCCTTTTACACCCAACAAACTAATCTTTTATGAATAGTGGTCCCCAACCCGCCCATCAAGTCTCAAAACCCTCCCCGTAGGCAACTGCACCTACTCGGCCTCCTTCTCCCCGCACAACCCCTCTCTCATCTCCTGCGTCAGTTCCGACTCCCACCTCCGCCTCTTCGACCTCCGCACCCCGGTAAACGCCAAATACCACTTGGTCGCCCAGATCCCCATCCACTCCCCGCCTTCCATACCCCAGTCCACCATCCTCCCTCGGCTCTCCAACGGGACCACCTATGCCGGCTCCATCCCCAGCGAGGCCCTCACCCACGACTGGAATAAATACTCTGATACCGTCATCGCCACCGGCGGCGTCGACCGCACCATTAGAACGTTCGATATACGCAACCCGACGGGGGGTCCGACGGCGGTGATGCTGGGCCATGAGTTTGCCGTAAGGAAGCTGCAGTGGAGCCCGCACGCGAGGGACGTGCTGGCGAGCGCAGGATACGACATGACGGTGAGGGTTTGGAGCGATGGGAGCGCGATGCCGTCGATGGCACAAGGAGAAAATGTCATAAGAGTGGGGCAGGAGCTGGGGTTGATGAATCGGCATACCGAGTTTTGCACGGGGGTAGACTGGTGTCTTTTTGGGACGGGGGGTTGGGTGGCGAGCGTGGGGTGGGATGAGAGGGTGCTGGTTTGGGATGCGCATACGCTGCTGAGGAGGTGATGTTGTAGGTGAAAGACAGGATTGTTGTTATGGTTGAAGGAAGAAAACAAGGTGAAAAGAAAGCAGGATATGATACCCCCAGCATTTGGTGGAGCGAGGAAGGAGTAAGAAGATGATGCATATATATAGATAGAGAGAGAGAGAGAGAGAGATGCCACATATTTACAGTTTTGGAGACGAGCAAAATAGACAGAACGTTTAAAGAACGAAAAAGACCTTCAGAGAGTCCATGCAATCAAAACATGCAGCGATCAACTAGAGCATCCCAACAAGTTTACAATCCTCATAATCATACAATGTTTGGTATAAACAACATAAACTCTCTATAATTTACAGGAAAACCGCAAGAAATCCCAAGATATTGAAAAAAAAAATGAGTAGAGAAGAGAGATTCCCCTGTGATATGATATGCGCCGCTTTGCCCCGCCCTGCCTGCCAGTTTGCCTAGTGCCCGAAAATAATAGCCAGTCATTGTCTCTCATATTTCCCACCCACGCATGCCTCACGATGAGGGTTAGAGTGACGACAAAGAGAGACAAGGAATCTAGAAAAAAACGACATGTATCCTTGCCTCTCTTCCTTAATTCTTGACCCGAAATAAAAGCAAATAACTCCGGGACAATGCCGATGTCAAATCCAATAGGGGTTCGTCAAGTCCCCCCTTTCCTTTTTTGTACCCATCTTCCCCTAACCCATTCATTCACACAGGAATCCCTCCCAACTCCACATAAATGATTGGCGCCCTTGGGAATGAAAAGAACATTCAAATGCTTTGGCGTCAACGCAATCCGCCACTCAGTGCTGGTCCATCACTTAGAACGTGGCACGTCCACCCCGCGTCTCCTGCTTATCCCTCCGTCCAGCCATCTCCATGGCCTCCCAGTTATCCCTTGGCTGCCTCTCGCCCCTATCACCACCTCTCCCACCACGTCTATCACCGAAGCCACCACCACCGCGTCTATCACCGAAACCACCACCGCCACCACGTCTATCACCAAAGCCACCGCCACCACCACGTCTGTCATCACGGCCACCGAAGCCACCACCTGACCCGCTGCGGTGAAACCTATTCTCGTCCCTCTCCGCAATTCTGATACCATTAATACGGCCTAAATTTCTCGCCAGCGATGGTGAAACCCCAGGGGGCTGGTCCAGCCCAAAAATGTTCTTCGAGAAGGTGTTCAGATCGTCAACCACCGCCTGCTTGTGCACACCCTGGAGAGCACCGCCCAAGAAAGACTTGTAGTACTCTGAGATGGTCTCATGAGGAAGCGTAGAAAACGCGCCGCGGACCTTCTTGACAGACTCGGGGAACTCCTCAGGGGCCACACCATAGAGATCGCTAGAAGCAACGGCGAAGTCGGTGGAGCGCTTGATAGGGAGACCAGGCAGCTTGCTGCGGGCAACGCTGACCTCGGCATCGGCAACCAAAAGCCAAGCCTCGCCCTCCTTGCCAGCACGGCCGGTACGGCCGATACGGTGAATGTACGAGTCGCGGTCGTTGGGAGTGTGGATCTGGACGACGTGGGTGACGTTGGGGAAATCCATGCCTCTGGCAGTGACATCCGAAGAGAAAAGAATGGCTGACTTGGCCCGTCGGAAATCCTCGGCGCACCTGGTGCGGATCGGCTGGGTCAGCTTAGAGTGAATATCGCGAACCTCGGGGATGTCCGAGAATTCACGGCGGAGGCGACGGAAGGCAGCGCTCCATGAGATGACAGAGGCGGTCGTAGGCAAGAATACCATCATCTTCAAGGGGCGACCCTCAAGATCGTCACGGCTCTTCGCAACAAAGCTACGAATCATCTCGAGGAGAGTGGCAGGCATCGTGTCGAAGCTGCGGCAAGGAACGATATACTGAGGCACTCTCTCGTGCGTGGGGGTCTCGTCGGACTTGACAGTCTGGGCGAATTCAAAGTTGGTGGGGTCAATGTACTTTCTGGCGAGGCCAACCACATCCTTGGGCATGGTGGCGGAGTAGAGAAGGGTTTGGCGGGGGGTCTGTTTCCGGTCAGGGAGGGCCTTGAGAATGGTGTCGAGCTCGGCATCGAATCCGACATCCAGCATGCGATCCGCCTCATCCAGGCACAGAGCAGTGAGGTTGGGAGCAGCCACGCCGCTCATCTCGTCGGTGAGCAAATCAGCGAGACGGCCAGGAGTACCGACAAGCAAGTGGCAACCCTCATAGCGGATCTTTTGCAGCGACATTCTCTTTTGAGTACCTCCGACAGCCGTCTGGACTTTGATGGCGGTGCCCTTGACAAGCTTTGTGGCCTCCACCGCAATCTGCTCAGCAAGCTCACGGGTGGGGGAGATGACGATAGCACGAATGTCGTTGGACCTGGCGCGCACAGGACGGCGAGCCTCAGCGAGGTCCGGCTGGTCCGCAAGAATCTTCTGAAGAATTGGCACAAGGAAAGCCAGCGTCTTGCCGGTACCTGTCTTGGCTTGCGCAACACTATTTTCAAGACACACCGGTTAGCAAATTTCATGGAGGGGCAATTTTCGGGAAAGCGGGCCCAACATACAGATCCTTGCCGGCAAGAGCAGCGTTGATAGTCATGGACTGCACTTCTGTCATGTCCTCATACTTCATCCCCTCGGTGATAGATTTAACAAGAGCATTGTTGACGCCCAGCGTCTCGAGATCTCTGAACTTGGTAATGCGCCCAGAGGGAGTAGAGTTTTCCTGCTGAGCGGCCGACTCGCTCGAGTAGAACCGGAGGAGGCTGTTGACGGGTCGGTACGACGCCTTGAGGGGGGTTTGCGCGATCGCAAAGGCCGACGGCGAGCGTCTGGCCGTGAGCTGGAGTGGGCGTGTGGTCAAAGCGACACTGCAGGCGGCGGCGCGCCGCAAGATGCTGGTCTTCATCATGACAAGACGAAGGTAACGCTCAGCGCGTCTGTCGGCAAGGCGTCTGGGTGTCAAGCCTACTCTGGTATAACTCGCGGTGAACGTCGACACGGGCTGAAGGCAGGCAATAAGGGGTATAACAAGAGCGGGTGATTGCGACAGTGAAGAATGGGAACGCAGGACGAGAGCCAGATTCGGGGCGGTTTAGAAAAATTTCCTGGTGTCCCCCATGTCAGGTCCAATTGGCTTATCTTATCTCCCGAACCTACCCGCGCGACCCTGTAGTCTTGGCCCCCACTTCTTCCTAACGTCTCCGACATGGGTTGAAGACATTAGACTGCAGACTTTTTCAAAGTTTCTCCGGCTTCTTAGAACGGCAGTGATTGTTCAATTCTTATGATTATTTTTCGACATGAAAATAATATAACATAACATTGGAGTTCCGCGGCCCTTTCCCTCCGTCCCCAAATCAAACGTCCTTGTCCCTAACCCAACGTGTGTCTATATGCGCCTTTCCCAGTCCATCCTCCTACCCCTCTATCCATATTTTCTATCACTCGCTCCTAAACTCCCCAAAATAAATCCCATCAGACCAAATCACAACTGCCCCTGAAACTGCCCAAAGTCCCTTGGAAACTGCTGGGGAGGCCATCCATGCTGCTGTCCATACTGCCGTCTCTCCCTATCCTCCGGCCTCAATCCGTTCTGATGACCTCCCCCCGACCTCGCCGGCACGGGCACGGGCACAGGATGTCTCGAAAACTCACTCAGAGCCCCCTGGACCCCTTGCAAAAAATACCCCATCCCGGCCGCCACCACCTGTCCCGCGTAAGCACTGGAAAACCAAACATATGCATTCTTCGTTCCCGCCCAAGTCGACATTGCCATCTTGCTAAAGTACTGATGATCCTTCTCAAACTGAGCCAGCTCAAAAATCGCCTGTCTCACCAACGGCACAACCCAGTGCAGTAGTATAGACAGCCAGTTCAATAAGATCAACGCGGCGTGATGGACAAAGTTCTTCCGTCCCGTCGGCGGCTGCATCGGACTTTCTCGGTAATGGCCAGAATAATCACCACCCTGCTGTTGCCGAAGCCCCCCCAGCACCGCAGCTGGTGTCGTCTGACGTATCGTGGACGCCTCAGCCGGCGTAAGATTCACCGGCAAACCCCTCAGCAAGTATGCCAGACTGTTGATGTAATTCATCCTCTCCAAATCAGGCGTGCTGCCACCTTGTCTGGCGTGGTAGAGCATACCAATACCTAATCAACCACCATGTCAGCCACCATGCCCACCACAACACCACCGCCACCAACCAGACTTACCCTGTGACCCATAATCCCAATTCACCCCACTCTCACCCTCCCCTGCCCTTTCCCTCTCCCTTCTAGCAGTCATACTCGACACCTGCCTCTCCCTCAAAACATTCGAAGAATACCCCCCCTCCTCTATCCTCGACCGACTCGGAAGCGGCGGAGTAGTAGCGACAACAGCAGGCGTCTCGGCAGGCGGCGAAGAACCCCTCGACCGTGTCGCGTAAGTAGACACCGCCCTCGCCAGCATGTAAGGACTAGTCGGCAACCTGCTCGCAACCGATCTCACAAGGGACAAGGGAGACCGGATCACTTTGATGCTCTGGCTCTGTATCTCCACCTGGGTGTAATCAACATAGGGCAGATCAACCATTGATGAACCCCACTGCTGCCCAGAAACAGGAGGAGGAGAAGAACAACCGCGTCTTGTCCCGGTGGCGTGGCAGTACTCGTTCTGCTCGTTCTGCTCCACGAGCTGGTGGTGGTGGCGACGGCTGTCTGGAGGATACATATGGTACACAGGCTGTTGTTGTTCAGAGCAGCTGGGAGAAAGAGGTTGCACCGGAGAAGGAGAGGAGGCCGGGTAAGAAGAAAGGGAGGTAGAAGGCCGCGGGTGCGGGTGCGGCGGCAGCGGCGGCGTGGCCGAGTCGTCGCGGCGGTTGGTAGTCCACATCTTTTCGCTCAGGGGCAGGTGAGGAAAACAAGGGTTCTCGATGAAGGAGATCGACGATCGGCGCCGGTGACTGACCGTTGTAGCGAAGCAGTCCCCCAAGAAGATGACTTCTTCGGTTCGGGACCGTATCAGCTTCCTTTGTCAAGAAAAGAACAGAAAGAAAAGCAAAGTTTAAGAGAGGAAAACAGCGAGAATTCAAGAATTCTTGAAGAAGGGTGACAATACGGGAGGTGTCGGAAGCGAAACCTTGCTTTCAACTCACTTTCAGCCGCCCTATACAACAATGCGCGGTGAACAAGAAAAGAGAAATGGAACCTGAGGGGTGACTCGGCGACCACTAATGAGTTGCGATTCGGGTGACGCTAAACAGTCAAAAAACCACATTTTGCCTCAACGAGGGGGGGCCGTTTGGTGCTGCCAGCGGCGATCAACAGAAGCATGTGAAAGTGGTCGTGTTGCTTCCTATCTGATCGCAGCGCTTCGGCATGTGGGTCCTGTTCTCACATACCCACCAGTCAGCTCTTTGATAAACAGATAAACAGATAAACACCTTATGGGCCCAAGTCTCATTCCTTCCAAAGAAATGAACACATACCTTATCTTCACATGTTGAAAATAAAACGTGTTCATGGACCGACATTGTTTATGTCTGGGGGTCGCTTATGTAGTGAACTGAACCCAAAAAAAAAGATGCTGCTTCTTTGCTTTAAGCTCCCGCTTTATGAAAAGATAGGTATGCCATTCTATGTAAGGGTCCATAAAGACAAACCCTGTACAGGTATGCAGTGCATATAATGTTATGAAAAACCACCATTTGTGTACAAACAAACCCCCTCCCTCAGCATACACCGCCCTTGACAGCCTTCTCCGCAGCAATCCTGGCCTCCATCTTCCTTCTCGCCTCCAGAATCATCTGATCCCTCCTCTTCTGCAGCAACGTCTGTCTCTCATCCTTATTCGAACTCCACGCCTTCCCTTTCCCACTCCGACTCCCCCCAACAACCCCCCCTCCCTCCTCCTGCTCAACACCCCCCTTCAACTTCTCAGCCAAATTATATCTCGTAATCAAATCCGGGTGCGCAGGCGAAGGCGGCTTGGCCACATTATTACCACTCCCATTCCCAGAAGCAGTAGTCGTCGTAGCACTCCCCTCAGGCGGCGGCGGCGGCTGGAAGGTAGCTGGGGGCTAAGAGACACAACAGACATTAGCATCACCATCTCCCATCTCCAGACCAGTGCTTTCCACGTTCATCCAGATGGCCCCCCGGATTTAGCAGAAGCATGCAGCAAAAGGATTGAAACATACCGTCTCCAACCTCCCCCCCAAAATCCTCTCCGTAGTCATCTGCACATTGCCCCCCGTCCTCTGCAGATCCCACAGCACCTCCCTCCTCCCCAGGTGCGGAAACATCTGCTGTATCCTCAGCACAGCTGCTTCTCTCTGCCTCGCCAGCGCCGCCGGATCCCCCCCTCCCCTCCTTGTCCTTTCCTGCTGCGCTGCTGACGGCGACGGCGTCGAAAAGAAATACTTTAGCAATATCCCCGAGAGCACCAGGATGATGACCAGCCCGGGGACGTTGACTTGTTGGACGTCTGCCATTATTGGTGATGGTGGAAAGAAAGAAAGCAAAAAACACCCAGAACGGGGGCAGCCGCTGGTTTATTTGTAGTTATATCAAGCGCGCAAAATTGCGAAGGTGGTAATCGTGGATTTGTGTATGAGCACGCTCGCTTCGCGGTCGGAGACGGATACCCGGGCAACTAACTGGTGGGTGGTTGGGAGGGAGGGGGAGAAGGAGGAGGAGGCGAACAGAACGTGCGCAATCCCGTTTTGCGAATCGGTCGTGGAAGGGTCCGGTGGTCTGCAATATCGGGATACGCAAATGTGAAAAGAGTTATCTAGCGATAATTACAGTGTTGGATGAAGGGGCCACAAAGAGAACAAACAGATTCAGTGCGTGAGGTTGACGATGGGAGGTGGATCAGGAAGATAAGGCGAGGTGGTTGGTCCGGTCGGTCGTTGGTGGAAGTGCGATGGGTTGTTGCCGGACGTTCGCGGCCTCAAATCACTGCATCATTTGTGCCAAGCCACGCCCGCTCGGTCCACTCAGTTTTTGGCATGTTAACTCCGGCGCGCAAGTGGCGTCAATGTATCAAAATGGACACGTTACACAGCTCAGCCCATGTTCTCTTTTGCATCTGGAATACTTCAGAAAGCTCAGACACACACACACACACACAACAACACCATCTATTCGCTTGTGACACACCCAAATAGCGGATGCTCAATCAAGTACCCTCCCTGGCCATTTCCCCGGCGTTTTGAGCCCGCAAAGGGGGTAAAATCAAGCCCCTCGCTAAACCATATCCCCTCGCTAGAGCCAAAATAATAAATACACCATGAGTTAGGCCAGCGCAGCCCTTTGCCGATAGTCGTACCACTAAGCTACTACAGCAGGGGACGTGGACGTCGTGTCGAGATCAGCATAATGGAGAGTTAGTTCTCTCTGTGGCGCCATGTCAGCAAAACTGTGAATATGTGAATATCGTAGTTAGAGCAAGCTTCATACCCTCTCCTTGCGCCACACATCCTTGTCCCAGACGATATAATAGCCTCGCTCAGCATTCGGGCTTAGTGTTTGGGGCACCAGCTGGTCGTCTTTAGTCAACCAGAGTTGGAGACGCTTGTGCCACCGCCAATTACGGTTCATGCTGTATTCGTCTCAGCCGTCGTGCTCATCCAAATGTGATACAATGCAAACTTACAGCTCAACAGCCGCCAACTGCTGCTTGAAGTCTCTCGGACAGCTATAAAAGATCCACATCAAAGTCTCCTCGTTGAAGCTACTAATCTTCGCCTCGATGGGTTGTACGTTTTTGACCTGGTAGCAGTCGGGCAGCGTGAACTTTGGAATCGCCGGCCGTGGAGGCACTGCGTTGAATAAAGAGTAGATCTGCGTCGAAATCAGGCTGCAAGACAGTAAGCAATTGCTTCCACATCCCCGTGATTTATTCAAAGGGCAACCTACTCATTGGAACGCAAATCGAGCCCCAGAACCGCCGGTTCTATCCCGTGAGCGATGACGCTGTAGTCCAGAAAGTTGTTCATCAAGGTCTGGTGGCCCTTGATGCCCCACCTGTCAATAGCAGACATTCCTTCAAGAGGATCTACAATCTCGGGGATCTGCCCTCGGTCCTCCTCTCTCGCCTTGCCTAAGAGAGCGTCATTTCCAATGGCGCCCAATGGGTTTCTGCCAACCGCGTCATTCCCCGAGGTATGTGACGCTAAGCTGTCCTCACGAAACCCGGGTGGCTTTTGACGAGGTTCTTCGTCATCCGCTGGACTCCGGGGCCCTTGGGGCCTTTGTATCGACGTTGGCGAAATGACTTCTCCTGTCCGCGATGTCGCCGACAGGGCGTTGAGAAGACCGTTACCGGCGCGGTTCGTGTGTAACGTACCCCCAGAAGGTGCGCCCCCTTGACCGAACCCGATATTCGACATTAGACCTCGTTCTTGTCCTCCGACTTCGCCATTCGTTGGTCGGTTCAGTGGCGGGAACTCATCCACTTGCCCCCCTTGAGGTACCTGATTCCCAGCTCCCTGATTTCCGAAGCGAAATGACGATTGTGCAGTTGACGCTAGTCGAGAGGATGTAAAAAGATCATCTTGTTGGCCCGGATGGGCTGATAAAGGTGTCTGGGGGCCCCGATGAGCTCCTCCACCGATATTGCGGGATGGTTGTTGCGCCCACATGGATGCCGGACTTGATTGATTCGGCGCCGTGTTGGACAAAGATGGAAACTCCCTAGAGATGGGCCGTTAGTAAAGCTGTCGATTCAAGAAATGAGACCAAGAGAGTCGCAATCTGCGACAGAAATTCAAGGCATGTGCGTCAGGCTGTGAGACAGTACCCCTTCACCACCAAGGCATACGGCACCCCTTCTGGTTGTTTTTGCGGCTCTTGGTCGACACTGGCTGCCTTGCGCATCGCAGCAATCCTGATTTTTGATCTGGTCGGTCGCGCCATATTGGACTGCGTGGCAGGGTGACGAGACAGGATTTGGTGCTGCGAGTTGACAAAGTAAAGGGGCCGGATGAGTGCTGAGATGAGAGATTCGAGGGGAAATTCCAGACCAAACGAGAGCAACTGGAAAGCCACAGTCGCAGACCAGAAGTAGTGAGTGCAAGGTGAATGGTCAAAAAAAGTTCGCAGAAACCTGAACCAGATGTCGCAACAATGGGATGAAAGCAGCCCGGGTAATGCACCTCAGCAGCACCACACCTCCACCAACCAAAACAAAACAAAACAAAAATAAACCCGGAAAGTCCAACTTACGATGGGTCCAAAGCTGCTGACTGTTGCGAACTCATCAAGCTCTGGGCAAAGCTGATAGTGTTCCCACCTGCTAATGGTCGCATACCCTGGCCGAGATTCGCATTCCCCCCCATCGATATGCCGCCGCCATTGCCAAACGCCCAATTGGAAGAATTGTTCATCGCCGCTACGCAGTCATTCAGGTCAATGCCGTCCTGCAGAACATATCACCCTCCCGGCGCATTCTCACCTTGCTGCCCTTTAGGTAGGCCCCTCGCTGCTACTGGGCGCCCCGACTGTTGTTGGGGCGGCTGTTGCCCGAAGGCTAACGGTCGTAATGGTCCTAATGTCGTTGACATCGGTCAGCAATAAATTTCCCTGCTGGAAGTGGATTGTTTGAAGTGTAGTGGACAAGAATGGAAGGTCATGGCCGGCTCGTGAGACATTCAGACGTCGTCTTCGATTCGAGAGCGATTGGGCGGGGGAATCGATGCTCGGCCACAGTGACTGGCAGCATAGGACCCCAACACCGCAGTTCCTCCACTACCACTCGGACTTGATGGAGACATGTTGAGCCTCGCCCATAGCATAGCAACTCCCCTCCCCCCCCCCCCCCCCCTCCCAAGTATATGTGTACCTCGGCTCGAGGTGGTTGTTGAGGCCAGCGTCCCCCCTCTATTCATCCTGTAACTCGGAGGTGCCACGAAGGTAGACGACGGGATGATAACTCGGCCAGGGTTTTCTTTGACGGCAGCAGATGTCGGATTCGAGACGGAACAAACAGCGGGGTAGCGGGCGAGACGAGGAATCAAGAAAGGCAAAAGCATGCAAGGGCAAAGAATGGGCCACCATACCTTGCCGGTTCATCATTCAGAACGCGGGGTTAATAAGATATGTCTCGGTTCGTAGCGATATGTGCTCCTTGCAGAGGTTGACTATCGGATATCTTGGGACGGAGACGGTAACGTGGTGATGGCCAGTGTCGCGTTTTCGAAGCGGTGCTACAGGTAGTGCAAACGCTTGTCACTAAACCAAGGATGGGCGGTTGGTGAGGGCGGGAAGGCTCAAGGGATCGCACATGGGTCCGTGCTTTCTCCACACATCGCACCGTAATGTACAAATTTAAGGCCAAGGCAGACGGCCCCGTGTTCCCTGTCGCTTTCTAAACTTTAAATCAACCAGAAAGGCACCTGTCGCCCACCAGCATGCTACAGCCTGCCAATTGATTTGATCATTAGACTAGGTACCTACTAAGACGCCGTACGAACAGCATCCAGCAGACTCTTCTCAAAGTCCAAGTCTGTTAGGTGCCGACCAATCAATACCAGCTTGCCTTCCCGGGGCACATCGGCAGATGAAGGGGCAGGGCTATCAAAGATATCAAAAATCTCCCTCACGCCCTGGACCATCTTTTCGGGTCCGTCTTCGATAAACAACCGCCCTTTCACACGATGGATCTCGAATGCCGGCCCATCGGTTGCCTCGTTCCCAGGAAGCTCATTTTCCCACAGCACCGAGCGCAGCCAGGCGTCTACCGCTGTCAGTTGGTTGGCTGTCAGTTCCTCAAGAGGGATCGATAGTGTTGAGATGGTCTACCAGGCCCGTTAGTTAATCAGCGCTACAATCAACCGGATATGTCCACTCACTTTATCGAGATGGCTGTGCCCGCGGCCGGCACGATCGAGCTCATCAACCCGGTCATAAGCGTGCAAGTCCAGCAAGAAACCCTCCAGGTCAGGCACAACACTTTGTGAAGTGACGAATATCTTGGCCAGCTCGTTGATGGACACGATTCTATCCTTGACGGCCTGCAGCTCTTCCTCGCTAACCAGGTCAGACTTGTTGATGACGATGACATCGGCGTGCGAAATCTGCACATGAGCAGTCGTCATCACTGGCCCATGGTCGTCGGATTCGCCATGTCCCTCCACCTTGCCCGCCGGATCATCTAAGCTGCGAAGAATATTCTTGGCATCAACAAGTGTCACGATTCCGTCTAGATAGATGGTACTCGCAAGCCCGTCATCAACCCAAAAAAGTGGCGCAAGGTTGCCTGGATCCGCTAACCCGGTTGTTTCCAGCAGAATGTAGTCAAACTTGCCCTTCTTTTCCATCAGAGATTCGATGGCATTCACGCCTGTGTCTCTGTTGGGAATTGTTAGCGAGATGTTCCGACTTGGAAGGGGCCATCTTACTTGACAGAGCAGCAGATGCATCCGTTGCCCACTTCTAGCCACTCTTCCACGGCCTCGCCATCCTTATTTACAGTCAAAGATTTCTCAATGTCCAGAGCTGGAACTGTGTTAACTGAGACTGTAGCATGGCGGCAGGAATCCGGATTACTCACAATCGCCAAACTCTGATGAAGATATGACAGTCAGCATGCTACACACCACCATGAGGAATTTCTAGTCTTGACTTGCCATTCATGATCACGGCAACCTTTTTGCCATGCTTCGCAGTGAGGATGTAGTTGAGCAATGTCGTTTTGCCCGCGCCAAGGTATCCTGTACAGCATGTGAGTATATACATAACTTCGGGGCATGTCACCAAGGGAACAGCATGAAGGCAGACCTGTTACTATTGTGATTGGAACCTTTTTCGCTTTTTCTTCACCAACTTCTGCTGTCTCATCGGCACCAACCAAGTCTGGCGGGGCATCGTCGTCCCAGTCCATCTTCAGTAGCTATTTGTGGCTTGTGAGAATTTCCAAGTCGGGTGCTCCTAGTTTCTTTCTGGACAGATAGATGATGTATATGCAAGGGCGCACAATGTCCTGGAGCTTTCCCTCGTTATGGCGGGGCAGACAACTTGGAAGCTCAGATCTGGATCGGCTTGGCGTGTTACGTAAGGGCAGCACATGGGTCCCCTGCTGAGGAGCTTGGGCCCCGGAAGCTGGTAAGCGCTGCCTGGAAATCAACTTCTAGAATAATATCGGGCAACGACGTTCATCCATCATCTTGAACGTGGGCAGCTTGTCAACTTGCCGCATATCATCGACAACGTCTTTTCCAACAAACTCTGAACACTGCCTCAAGTATCAATACCCCGAACTGAGTCATCTGCCATCTTTCTACAAGCCACGATCTCAACGCGTGAGCCGATACAGGCGCAAGCCAACAAACCACACAACATGTCGCTCGCCCCAAACTCTCCGAGACTTCCAAGCCCCCCTCCCCCGGCCGAGATCCAAATAGGCCCCAATTCCCCCATGATGGGTGCCCACCAACCCCCCCAAATAGAACAAACCGCCCTCGACGCGAACTCCAAACGGCGCATCCACCCCGGCACCAAAGCAGCCGACATGGCTGCCGGCCCCCCTCTCGTCCCCCTTCAAGACCTGGACTCGGCCTTCCAGCTCCAAGAACACCTCTCCTCCCTCCACTACCACCACACAACCTCCCACACCCAGCCCATCTCCCGCTCCACCGCCCTCCTCCTCGCCACCCCTCCCCCAGGAATCGACAAGACCCTCTGGCTCTACGAGCTGTGTCGCTTCCTCGTGGCACAGTGCAACGTCCTCATCGTCGGCTTCCTATTCGACGCCCCGCCCTGTTCCGCGTCAACATGCCCCGAGATGCGCGCCTCGGAATGGCAATTCTTGTGTGCCGTTCACGACGCACCTAAATCCTGCTGCGCGATCGATTACTGTTGTCACACCCTCGACTGGGCCGCCAACGTCGTCACCAACCCCAAGATCTTCCCTAGCCGGTTCGTGGTCGACTCCCACGATAAAAACACCGCCGTGAAGAACCTCGTCAACGTCTTTAGACGTCTCCATCGGATTTTTGCGCACGCGTGGTTTCAGCATAGGGGGGTGTTTTGGAAGGTGGAGGGTGAGACGGGGCTGTACGTCTTCTTTAAGACAGTCTGCGACGTCTATGACCTTTTGCCGGCGGAGAACTACAAGCTGCCTCCCGAGGCGGAAGGCTTGCCCATTGCAGAGGAGGATACTGGCAAGCAGGATGGGAAGAGACAGGGTGGTGGCATTACGATCGCGAAGCCGCCCCCTCGATCGTCAACGGAAACGAGTGAAGATCCGGGGATTAGTAGGACTAACACCCGAAGACACATCAAATCAAGCCCGTCGACCGGCAGCGCCATCATGCCTGTCCCTGAGGCAGACGAAGATGACAGTCCCGGAGGTCATGGGGATCTTTCTAGACGACTCAGCCAAATGCGGATTTCATCTGCTGGATCAAGTGGGCCACCGACGGTGGTGGGTGGGGACGAGGAGCTGGGGGATCCGCTGGCGTCTATTACGGTTATTGTTGAGGGGCATCAGACAGCGGGCGGGAGGTTTACAGCGCCAGGGGAGGAGCCGGTCAGGCCTTCTAGTGTGATACCACCTCCGAGGACGACAAATGCCGAGGAGCAGGTGCTGGGAGAGCAGTTTGCGGATGAGCCGGAGAGCTATTCTGGAGCGACAACCTCAGCGAGAGAGGTTGAGCCGGAAAAGGAAAAGGAGGAGAACGAGGAGGATGAGGGGGGCAAGGAGGATGATGAGGTTACGGTTATTGAGGAGCAGGGTGAGGGGGCTGAAGAGAGTGAAGAAAGTGCTAGTGCTAAAGGGGAGGAAACGGATGATGGGGAGGGCGGTGATGAAACTGTTATTGGTGATAGCGGCGGCGGCGGCGGCGAGGAAGAGGATAAGGGGGAGGAGGAGGAGGAGACTGCCAAGGAAGAGGTGGGGAAAGGGGAAGAAGATAAGGGCAAGAAGGACGAGGACAAGGAGAAGGAAGAGCCAGAGAGGAAGCTGGATTAGGTTAGCTATACTTTGGGACTTGGAGGTGGGGAGCTGACAGCTTGATGAAATGAGCACGGCGCTTTATAGGCATGTGATAGGGGAGCATTGAACGGAAGTAAAGCGTGTGTAAAAGAATAGTTTTGTTGGGTTGGTGGTTTTAAATACCCTTGTACAGCGTTCACAAATTTATATACTATAAGTCTTGTTTTGTATTTCCCTTCTCATGACAGGCCTCCTGGAATATTTGGCACGTCTCCAAACACAGTTGACATCACAAGATAGTCGATGACCCTGGAAGGTGTTCGTTGGGCGTTGAAAGATTGTCAAAACACCTATTGATTATCTCTGCAAGGCCCCCGATTCATCAACGATATGTCCAACACTCTTTCCAAATTTCAAGGGAGGTTCGTGTTTAACGGAACAAATAACAGAATATTGCTCCTTTTCCTCGTCTGCAAACCATACCGTTTGCCACTCTGGTTTAAACCAACCCATCACTCAACCAGGTTTTATTTGGCCCATTTACTATATACCACTAAATGAAAACATACAAGATAAATGTCCAATTTAGAAAAACTACCTGGTGTTGTCGGATATAAAAGACATCTTTTGCATTTTGTTATCCACCACCTGCATGTACATTCTGGCTCATGCAGCGCGCGCAAAGGGACAGACAGCCAGACGGCGCCAGACGCTCCAATCAAGCTGGCCGAAGTTGGGTGCCTTTTTTATCCCATAAAAAGCAAGAAGGGTAAAGATACCGCTCAACGAGACGTCTGCTCAACGGCAGTAGAGTCATAAAATTACCGCAACGAAATATACTGCACCAGTTTGTAAGAGGGCCGAAGGGCAAATATACAACACTCTTTATTCATTCCTTTTCAAGCTTTAGATTTACACACATGTTTTGCGCGGCGATATCTTAATGAGACATAAAAAAAATAGCCCGAGGGTGACGATGATAATGATAACATGTTCAAAATTGTTGCCAAAAAATGATACTATACAAGAAGAGAAAAAGAATAATTAAACACTAAACGCCCCTCCCTCCTTATTACAATGTTCCTTCCTTTCCTTTCCACTCACGTCTTTTTGTTGCGTCAGCCAGCCTCTTACTGTCTCCCCATGCTGTTCGCCACTCTTCGCATATTTTGAAATTTTGAATCTCCCCGGATGGCCCCATTCCCAACCTCCAAGTGCCCTCCCTCTATAAACCACGTCCCTTCCTGCTTTGCCCAGCAGAAAAAACATACATCCCTCGATACTCTCTCTCGCCAATGCCCCACCCATGCTAGATGATATGTATATCGAAACCCTGAAACAAGATTCGGCCAGCCACTCACACGCTACCACCCCCCCCCTGAACACCAGTCTTGTGTCAAATTATCGTACTAATACATTGTATGCTTCACACCAAACTTTTGTTTCGCCCGCTCGAAAGAAAACCCGGGGTATCATTTGTGAATGAATTCGCACTTTGTCGCACTAGGTCTTTGTCTCTTCGTACACACACGTGTCTGCCGCTATGCTGTCATGTGACAGAGACTTGATGATTTGTCTCATTTGGTCGTTTGCCGCCGGCCATAGTAAGTTGTGGAAGCCTTCGGTCGACTGATTATGATGGCGGATGCCGCTATGTTGCTGGCGCCGCCCAATATTTCCACCGCAATTGTATGGAAAGGAAAATGAAGAAAGATACAAGAATTGCACCAATGAGACAGAGATAATAAGCGATTATGGGATTAGGAGGGAAAAGAGTGCGGTAAGAAAGTGAAAAGATGAAAACTTGCCGCATCACCCGGAAATACGATCGAGAAAAGGAGCAGTGTAAAAAACCAGAAACTGAACATAACCAAATCGCGCCCAGCCCAGAATCCCAAAATATATCAGTAATACAAATGTAGAAGTGAAAGTAATATCCAAAAGTTGGTAAAGTATCGTGTTTGTTGAAAGAAATTCTGGTCTCGTCCACAACTAGAGACCTGATGGAGCGCTCGGAAGGCATCGTCCCGTGATCGATTACGGACTCGTGAGGGGAAGGTATACTGTCGCATGCAGTCCATTTCTGAGAGGCGCCATCTTACTTGTTCTGAGCTGAACACCCTACTTCGTATTCCGGTGTATCTCCCCCCCATTTCTCAAACTCTGTTCGCCAAGCCAAGACAGAGGTTCGGGCGTCAAATGCATCGTGCATCAACAGCCGCGTCCCCAAGAGAATTGGCGCCCGGATGACGGAAGGAGAGCCATATGATCGACATGTCATCTGATGTTGTCTGCACATGTCCCGCCCGCCCGATTGCATTGCAGGGTGTCGTTGGGGATTGATGTGGGGGAAGGGCCAGAAAGTTGAAAGAGCCACCACCACCGAGTGCCGAGGGTGTGTTTCAGAAGGGTCAAAAGCGGTGCAAGCTGTGATCTAAGCATTTCCCCCTGCATTAGCAACGAGATCTGACGTCGCAGGCCCGCATGATCGGGTCCTAGGAAATTGTCCAAGGACTCGGGCCACACAGCAGACATGAGCCGCATCGTCGCGAGCAACGTCAACCGTTCCCGTCCCGGCCATTTGCGCTGCAACCGAGTGCCGAGGTCGTCGTTCATTCGCGGAAAGAGACGTGAATAGCGGGATGCCGTGATCATTCTATAACCTCCCCATCCTCTCAAATCTGCCAACCACCTGTCAAGCTCGTTTAGGTAAACTGAACATGGACTGCCGAGTGCCGCGACCATTAGATCTGTGTGCCCTCTCCTGAGTCGTCCCCGATGTCCATCCTCGAGAACACATGGTGGATTTGTTGCACCGTATCTCTCCGTGTGGATGCTGCCATGACATTGCGCTCGTCCGCATAGGCACGAATATTCTGTAGCAGAGGAGGAAAGTCCTCGTCGTTTGGTAGCCACCACCTTGTACAAGTGCTGTCGGAGAAAAGCTCGGCCATTCGTGCGCGCATCGTAGCAGGGAAGATATACCTATAATAGTGACACGAGGCCAACGTCAGCCCAACGAACGCCCTTTTCGGGAACGACATCAATCATTGGTGGCCGGCAAAGAAATACTTACCCCATCGCCTCTAGCAACACAAACTTCCTCCTGACCCACATCTGATGCCGTGGATCCCGTTGAACGTAGAGAGCCGCCACCGCCAGGCCTGATTGCAATGCGATCAGGCCTCCTGGCGGGCTATGTGGCCAGAATTCGACCGTCTCGAAGATTTGATATATCCTATAGGCGTGCTCCCTCATCTTCTTGCGGGCTTGTTCTGTCGATCTGATGCCACTTTGGCTCTCATGCAGGAGGCTTATGGAATGGTAGCTGGCTGTCAAGACCGTCGAGTCGAAGAGCGGTGGCCGGAACAGCGCACCAGACGTAAAGGGGTTGACAATATCGTTCAGATCCGGTGTGCGGCTTCCTGAAAAGTCAGTAACGAGATGAGAGGGATCTGTCAAAGCAGGATCCCAGCCAGCCTTCCAGTCGTCGAGAGACCTGGCTAGTCTTTGATGTTCCGTGGCGTAGTCTTCGCCTGCAACCTCGCCTTTTGCCCTCTTGGCATACAGCATCGCCATTTCCATCGAGATAAGCTGCATCCGGGCAGAGCACAGTTCGAACTTGTAGAAGACATTGTTCGGTTCCGTGGCCGCGCTTGACTCGTGGAAAGCTGTGGACTCCAAATACCACTCGCGAGGTAGTGTTGTTTCGAAACTGCCCATGATCGCAACAAAGAGATCAAAGCGAGCGTACCATGCCAATGCGGCTCGGCCCACTTGTGACTGCATCACTGTTTGTGGACTAAAGAGCTGCGTGAAGATCTCGAGAGCGGCCTTTTGGTGGCCCATAAGATTTACCCAGTCACCCAGATACTCCTGATTCTTGTTAGCGATCTTGATTTGCCCACGGGTTTTAGGCAGCCAACCTACCTCTATCGTACCGAGCTGGAGTATCGTCAAAAGGGTCGCAATATTATACTTTTCTTTCTTCTTCAGACACTCCAGAAGCCTTTGTACGCTGTAATTGTAGTACTGCAAAAACTCATTGATCCTTCCATGGGAATTATTCAGCGCATGATGGTATGCTGAGAAGGCTGCAACAGCATACAGCAAGGCCTCATTTCGAAGCGCCAACCCTACTAGAGTTGTCCGAAAGAAATCACCAGCATCGGCAACGAGCCCGTAGTGGTAGTGGGTGATGTTGTCGTAGAAGTATCCAAGATAGAACTGCAGCTCGTGTGGCAAGAATGTCCAGTCTGGACGATGCGGGTGGGTGGTCGCCGTGGCCGCTGACAGAGGCGATGAGCTCTTATTTCCATCAAAAGAAGGAGTTTCGGAGCCGTGGCGGTAGCCTGGAGGGACACGTTGCAGACCGAAGGAGGATGTGGTGCTCGATCTTCGAAGAGGAAACATCGGCGCAGTCGTCGACGTCGCGCTCTGTGGCTCTTCCTCGTCTTCATCCATGATTGGCTCCAGCTTTGAATCCCGGTCGTCGTCGTCATCGTCGTCGCCCCGCGAAGAGGTTGGGCTCGCTTGTTGACTTGGTGTGGTTGAGGACTCCTTCGAAGCAGAGCCTCCGGAGCCCTTTGGCGGTGCCGATTCTGGATAAAGGCACTCCCTTTTCCCCTTTCGGCATCCTGTCAAGAGTCAGTTACGATGCTTCTAAATAGGCACCACCTGGCTGTTACCCACTTTCACAGATCGGATGTGTCTCATCACACTATTGTCATGTTAGCTACCACGCTGATAGATCCGAATGCTCTTCAATCCCACCTTGACTCGTCGGCTACGGCATGTAAAACAACCCGATCTTGTACGTCGGTGTTTGATGTGATCGAGGCCAGGTGCAGACTTCCGTCTGCTTCTTTGCGACTTCGGGGCGTTGAACATGATCGGCTCAGGGAATCCTGTGAAGTAGCCTAGGCTCTGATATGGGTGGGGCATCGGAGGCCCGCCCATTGCCAACACCTGAGGCTGGTGAGACATCTGTGGAGGGCCTTCAAGCGGACTCTGACTGGGCTGTCCTCCAACACCTGCCATCGAGGACAGAAAGTGATGGTAATAGTCACCCATGGTGGCTGTATGGTGGCAAAGAGGGTAATGCCTGGTGAGAAGAGAGGATGTATGGTGGATTACGTGTGTCGATTTCAGATGATGTTGGCGTTTGTGAACATGTAGGCTCGAGTCGGTTCGTGTTTGCGGCCGTTGTTCGATATTCCGCTTCGAGGCGTCAAATCCGTTCGTCTCAAGGGAAAGCCGTGATAGACAATGAAGAAGTCAACAGTCCTGTTCCCACAGTAACCCCGACAAGGGCAAGGAATAGACTGAGACGGGCGAATATGATCTTCACAGGACTGTCTTCGAAAGACTGCCGTCAAGAGCCAGGCACGTACGGGTAAAGAGAAGGCCTGCGCGGGAGGCGTCGAGGAAGGAAAGACAAGTTGACCAAATCCAACCGTAGTGGAAATGGTGGTCGATTGGGGGAGGGGAGAGTGCCAAAAAGAAAAGAAGTTCACCCTGGCCAATAGTTTGATAGTCGTGCTGTGCCCAGAGAATCCACGCAGACACGAATAATAGTAACTCCCCCAGTCAATAACTCTCCCTTGACCTTCTTTAAAGAAGATAATCCCCGGGATATATAATAATCAGCTAAGCACGCCCAAGCGTCAAAGTCAAAGACGAGAATGGAAGGATGTGAGGCCGGGAGGGGGGGGTTGTAGAAGGGCACGAGGAATCTTTGGATGCCCCCGGTTTGGGCTGAATGTCCGCACACCTGGAGGAGCAGATGCCAAACAGGACACGAGTGGCAATCTCTTCGCCAGACTGGGGGATGGGGACCAGTGGGGAATAGTACTGGAAGAATGGCTGACGGTGAGACCCCCTTCTCCGCTCAGTCAAGCTTTAGGGTGCCGGGAATCCAGGATGTCTGGTTCGATGGGGGTTGCTGGCTGGCAGAAGGTGATCTGCTGCTGGAGGGGGTGAGGATTTCTTGGTTCGAAGGGTGGGCGTGCATGTGGGTTCCCACTGTGACTGAGCAACCGCCGGCAGCAGAACGCAGCCAGGATGTCCACTAACTTTCCCCGGACTTTTGAGAGAGGAGGGATGCTGGCGTCAAACTTCAGGCGGGGATAGCCGCGGATAGCCCACAGTATGTACTGACTTGGTAGGAGGATGCGAGCTCGTCTCGGGTAACTGTGCCCTCAGAGGCCCTTTTTAGAGCAAGCCAAGGGGTGGCGAATAGGCAGTTGCGCGATTCTTGTCTTGCCGCCAAGCACACCTCGACTGGTCCAATGCAGAAGTCTGTTGTTCAAAACAAGGAGATAGACAGGGGGGACTTGATGTGCAGGAGCCGGATGTGCAGAGTGTCCGGTCGGAGAGCGTTTACTAGTCTTGGCCAGTTGGAGCTGCTGACAGGATACTGGGTAAGGGTGAGGTACGTGTGACTGAGTCTCTCAGTCGGCAGAGGAACTGAGCCACATAAGCCGCGGCGGGAGAGGCCGAATATGACTCTGGAGGCAGCGAGATGCCGTCACAAGCGGGTGGATGCAACGATGACCCTGCTGACTGGGAGTGCTAGAGGACTGGAGAAGAAATAGTGAGGCTCCGTCCAGGGCCACAACCCAAGATGACGAGGAGGCCAATGCCACTGGTGAGGGCAGATCTGGGGAGATGTATGGTATGAGCGGGAGCGCGTCTACTCGGTTCGATCTTATTAGTCGATCGGTTGCTGGTACGAACAATCTCCAACGGTCAAGGCCAGTCGTCCAGGGGGGCGGACGTCCAGGATCAGCCAGCCGGGCCGGTCCAGAGAATGTGCGCGGGGGTGAAGGGGGGTGTCAGTTGTAAGGTAACCCTGCCACCCAGTCCGCGGCTTCTGCATTCATACTGCCTAGGCTACCGGCAATCTATCCAGCCTCAGGCTTAAGCTTTCGCCAGACCTCACCTGAAGCTGCTCCAATGTATGATGGTTTGCCATCGCCATCGTGAACACTCGAGGTCTGGCTTGTTTATCGTGGCGGTATGCCCTTCTATCCTGGAAGAAAACCCCCCTATTCTCCGCGGGCTGAGTTACACACCCAGTCTGTTTGAACGAGGTCCACTTAACATCGTGGTATGCTCCGCGATGACCGGCGGTCATCAAGGTACCTACCTAGCTGGGCCCTAGTTACTTGCAAAAGGACTGTGTCGTAGGGCCCGGCAGAAGACGGCAGAAGACTCTGAAAACGGCGGCTAGTATAATTTTCTCAGCAGGGGAGCAGAGGGACCATTCCCAAGCTGAGAGAGCAATTTGAGTGCGCTCAAGACCCGACTGCAACTGCAGAGCAGGAAGCGCAGCGACAGCAGCGCAACAACACCACACCCCACAAAAAGTCAAACCCCTCCAGTGGGGTGTTGAAAGGGGCGCGTTAGCTCTCCAGCAGGGGGGTGTTCGGTACAAAGTACTTGGAGCAGGGGTCCAGAGGTACTTTTTAATACATGCTTAACGTCCTGATATTAAGTCAAGGGAGCGCTGGGAAGCATCCTTGCTCACCGTCAAACTGTGAGCAGAGAGAGAGACAACATCTGAAAGGGCAAATGTGGTTTGATCTTCGGCGGCTGTTGGTGAAGTGCAGCAAATCGCTCTAATCTTTGTGGTTCATCTGATGTGGTGGTGCATCTCTTGGATGCCCCCCTGCGAGTGAACGAACGATGAAGGAACCGTTCAACCTTCAGGGGTGCTCCTGGGACTCCTCAGGCCTAGGCCAAAGCTGGGCCCCTTGCCAACACCCACCCTCCACCGCAACGCCATGGTACGTCAGTGGACCCCGTCCTGGCTATGGGCGATGAGACGCCCTCGATCGAGCGAGGGAGGTCGATGCTGACGATGAAAAGAATGCTCTGCAGGCCCTCTGCGCATCCGCGTTGGAGCTAGGAGATGCAACCGTTCGGTACGGCTAGGACTTGCAGTAGCTGTGGCCTGTTGTGTTGTGTCGATGCGCACGGCCCTGCGGCGAGCACTTCCCGTTGCTCTTTCGAGGCTTTCAGCGTGGCAGCCATGGACTATCTGGGCAATAGCCATGCAGCCATGGGTCTTGTCACTTGCTCGCACCACTGTCCGTACGGTCGGAAGAGCGCCGACAAGCGGCCATCCCATGCACACCCGCAACAGTCGGGCCTGTACTCCCAGGGCTTGACAGGGGCTTGTGTCAACCGTCGTCCGTTGTCGAAAAAGGAGCAAGCCGATTGAACAGAGGCGGCGGTGGATTCGAGCTATTCAATCTTGGGTTAGAGAAGCTCGAGCTCAAGGTCACTCAGGCTGTCAGGATGCGCCGATGCAGGAGGTGCGCTGGTCTAACCGGCAGACCCCACGATCCGGAACCCTTACGGAGCTATCGGGGGCGCTAGCGCAGGCATGTGAAGAAGTGAGCGGACAATAGTGCCAACCTCCAACACCGAGGACAGGTGAGGGAGGTGACAGCAGCAGCCACCGGGAGAGCTCCAAGAAGCAAGTGAAAAAGGAGCTCGTTGCCCAAAGTAGTAAAAGTGGCATCGAGATCTGGATCCATGCAAGATGTGGGGGCTACAGTCGATGCCAGTATTTGGTGGTGCGTCAGGGCGATAAGACCACACCCACCCACCTACCTACATACGCCCAGCTTTCCAATCCATGGATCCTCCGCAGGAAGTTGGGTTTTCCTCTGATATTAACTCACATGCCGTCATCCGCAGCCATTGATGCTGCGAGGGCGACGGCGGTGATGAAGACAGGGTGTTGGTTGGTGGGATACAGTCCGCTTGAGTCAGGGTATAGGCAGTGTCCTGTAGCTAAAGTATCGCATGAAGACTTGTCGGGAACTATTCGAGGAAGTGACATGAAAAAAAAAACGAGTGAAGAGTTTTCGGCCCCCAATTGGAGTAGTGTAGACACCAGAGAATGGAAGGGAAAGGTTGCAGTGAACAAAGCAGATCTGGCGGTCGAGTGTCGTGCCACAGGGCCGCTGGCAAGAGCGGATGAACCTGGCAGAACCTGGGCTGGAAAGTGCATCCCACCCTACCTACCAGATTTCGACGATGGATGTCACTGTAAGAAAAACCCCACGTGCATGAGCTGCTGTCAGCCACTTTAACCGATTTAACCTCGTCCAATCAGGGCTCCGTGCCAGCGAGGTGGAAATGGTAAAGTTCCAAAGGCACGAATACAAGTTATTGATCCAATGTGAGTTTGTCGACATATCTTGCCTGGTGCTTCCGGCAGGACAATCACAGATCCACGATGATAAGATAGTGTAATTGACGTCAGGGGGGGGCTCTTCCTTGCTTCGACACTGTACGCTGTAGGTACCAGGCTCGCACACGCTAGCTCTCTTGATCGATACGGCGAGTGGACTCGGAGGCTTTCCTGGCCCAGTTTGGATGCTGATGCCGATGCATGTGTCTGTAGACGCTCATTATTGACGATGGAAATCATGGCCTGCCATGCCGGTTATGCCGTGATACTGTAGGACTGTGACTGGGGAGAGGGCCCGGCGCTGTGGTTCTTTCGTGCTTCTAGAAGAACGGCCCACATATCGATCGAAATGAATATTGACACCAACGACAAGCCAAGTTTATGCAACACCATGCCAAGCCTTGTCGTCGACGATATCCTAGGGTGTCGATCTCGTCGGGACTGCCGCTTGGAGATCGACGTGCATCCTCGTCGATTAAGCATTAAAAAGACTTCGTGTTCTCTTCAATGGTCGGCCGTGTTGCATATGCTGGTGGATTGATGGCGTGCACAGCCATCCCGCGATCTGAATATGTCATATGTCAAGATTAGATACGACATCTGCCAGCCCGGAATTAACGCCACCGTCAACTGCGTAGTAGAGCATCGTAGCAGCATGATTGTGGCCCATGATTCCGCAGATAGCCGCTGAGCGGTGAAGAGTATTTTGGTACGACCGGACTATGCCATGCAGGGTACGGTCATTGTTGGGTTGTGCAGTGTGCGGTGTGCAGTTGGAATTATCTTCGAGGAGACGGAACAGATGGAAAAAAAGATCTGAGTCTCGGACGGCTACCGGTGTTGGGCCCGTTGTGTCCAAACAGCGGGTAGCGGGGCTAACCCATCGCTGTGCCACGGGCGGCTGGGGGTTCGTCCCAAGTGCACCGGCCCGGCTGCAGGGGCCGTTCACTGGCGTCATCTCGCACTCCAATGAGACGAGGGCCGAGCTTCAGATGCTCCACCCTGAGCAAAAACGCCGTGGCCTGTGCCAACTCCACGTCAAAAACCGTTACACTAACCTTCACAACCTGGGACACTTCAACGACTATCGTTTGCAGCTTTCACAACTCGATCCACATGCTGTCACACATGCTTGCCAATTATCCTCTTGTTTGACTGCCGCCTGCCCCGGCCCATGCTCCAGTCTCACTCTTTCTTGCTGCAGGGCACAGACCTTTGCCGGTCGTCACACCTCGCTCGGCCGATGGATTCGGATGAACTGCCCATTGAGGACCATCCGTTCCCTCTTGAATCTGGGAAGACTGAACCATCCATGACGACATGTCCATTCTGAGTAGCTTTGGGCCCGTATCTCCACTGAGCTCACCATCTCAGAGAGACACCAGAGTTCGGCAGCAAGAGTTGCCGTGCATCGAAGAGCTCCTTCTGTCGACCAGAGCTGCCATATGACCAAGTTCAGAAGAGCAAGACGTGGCGGTGTGCCTGTCACGGCTAAAGATGCATTTCTCATCTAGAGGTACCTCCATATCCTATGGTTTTTCCTACGAGGTATCTTCCTAATTCTAACTCGCGCCCGTCTCGGCAAAACCCGAGCATAGTGTTCATTTCCCAGCCTCTCTTGTTCACCACTTACAGCTCGCTCGGTCGAAACATTGTTGCTGAGCCTCATTCGCTCCCCATCCCATGACTTACTAACATGAGATTGCCCCTCATGCGTTTGTACAGCTTTGGGTGTCTGTTGGCTTATTAGCAGGGCTCCGTCGTGAGCAAGGCACCGCGGCTATCCTAGGCGTCGCCGTGGCTGTTGATGGGGCAGGGATGACATCTCCACTTGTTAGCTCTTTGCTGTCTCTATGCGGCAACTACTTCGCCCATACGACCTCTGAGTGTAGTGCTCAGTACCTACCCATCCGTATAGTTGTGCCGATGGACATCATCTCCTTCGAGTTGCTGGCGCCAGTCAGTGTGGGCCCATCTCCGCAGGCTCGAAAGCTCTCAGCCAGTCGCTGATGGTTTGAATTCGCCCATTTCAGACATGATAGGCACACCCTCTTTGGACGGCGAGACGCCTTGCGGCAATTGCCAATCTTGGCTGAGGACCGACTTCACTTTGGTCTCATTCTGATCTGTTGGCGCCGCGGCTCACTGCGGTATCTGGTATCGCTGCCTGCCTAGCTTGGACATTCTTCACTACTTGCCCGTATCTGCCTTCATCTGGTATACAGGGTTCGGAGGCAGGTTGGCGGTCAGTATTAATATTGAACTGGCTGCTATAGCCTCATCTCGCCTACTTACGGCATGCAGCCTGGATTGGGTCGACTGGCAACGGCCGAGGTGCTTGCAATGTGTCTACTCCTGACCTCCTATGACATATGATCCTTCCTCTTGCGGTAGCTGAATATGAGGCGGACCAAGCCCCAGGCATATGTATCGTCACCGTAGAGGCTCTTGCTAACTTGGGATAGTATGAGGCAAGCCAATGGCACATGCTACGCACCGTGGAACCACGATAACAAAGAAAAGGCTCACACCCCTTATCCTTTCCTTCCCCATCCCGTCCCATGTCCGTGGACAAATTCCTCTCAGCCCTCATTTCCTCTAGCCTCTGCAGCAAACAGTTTTTTTTATTTTACAGTCATCTCCCTACTAATCCTCTGGACACGCTAGTAGCGGTGCACATAGTCTGGCACTGCCGAGGGTGGAGGGTAGTAGAAGCGGAGCGCTACCTCCCCAGCGGGTTTCTTGGCCATAAAAAGTCTCTGCGCGTCAGCAATATGGTTATGTCACAGATTTGTATCGGGCAGTGTCTCCCACAATTCCCAAGGACGCAGCGCGGATCAGATCAAGCTTGCGTCACCCTAATCACGTCAGGGTGCCATGAATGCAACGTAAATGGCAAGATAAGGGAAAGGGTGCCGCGCAAAAAAACCCTTCAGGATTTTCTGGGTAAGTAGCTTGGAGGGTGGGTAGGGTAAAAAGACACTTCCCAAAGCCCACCAGCTTCTGTATTCAACCAGCAGCGCATCGGCATGCGGGCATGCGTCAACCAGTATTCTTCCTTCCCGGCAAGATGCAGTGACCGGCTCCGGTCGCTGTTTTCGGGGCGCATTCCCGGTTCTTCTTGACACCTTGTGGCAACTCGCACTGACTGGCGCGCGGAGTGCGATCCGACAAAATCCAGGGCGAAGAAGCCCAATCAGACACATTCCCATCCCAGGCGTAGCAGGGAGAGCAAATCGGGTTGCTGGGGCTAAAGCCAGCCCTATGTGAAATTGCCGGGTCAATAGGGGCCTGTTCCGTCGGGAATACTCAAGAGCTTCTCACTCTTGACAATCTTTTTTGTCTCTGGTTTCAGGTTGACAGAGGCACATCACATCCCCTCATATGTGTATAGCAACTGTTGACGCGGCCTGGTGCCGTTCTCTTTTTCTATTTTGCTCTTATTTTTAGACAAGAACTATGTTGGAGTGTGGCCTTTTTCCTGGACCTGCAGAACATCTGATATATTACCTAGTCCGTGCAACAGGTGAGTATGTACCTGCATTGGTGCTGTGTGGTTCCAACGACTTTACCAGTCACACTAGCCAACCACTCAAAACACACCTTTCTGATGATTGGCAGTTTTTCAGGGATTGGTCTTGATCTTGGGTGAAGTGTTAGGGTCAAAGCATGTGATGCAGTTAGAAAGGACATGAAATTAAGAGAAATTAGCAAGTCATGTGGCGGATAGCAACTACGGATAATGGCCACCACCTAATGAATAAGACGTGCTCTTAGGTAATCCGGTCCCAAGTGAGACACCAACCCGCCACGCTGGGGAGCCGCCAACTGCAACTAAACACCCAACCCCCGAAAAAACAATAATTATTCAAGCAAGAGAACAGCAAACGGTTCAAAATCTCCTGCAGACGGCCGGCCGACCGACCAAAAAACTCGGCGACAAAATGGACCAAAATCCGGACACGGCACTGCGGAGCGGGCCGGTCATTGACGCTACCGGCCTTTTCCTGCTGATTTCCACCATTACCGTTTTCCTCTTGCCTCTTTTCATCTACTTTCCACCCGTCCCCCCATCACAGCGTGATGCACTGCTTGAAACACACTCACCCATTGGTGTGAAGCATAACAAGAACAAGAACAAGAAGAACACCGCATCATCATCATCATCGTCATCAAAAACGGCCATCCATCAACTGTGGATTTACCCAGTCAAGTCCTGCAAGGGCATCCAACTCACATCCAGCAAGGTCCTCACCTACGGCTTGGAGTTTGACCGCCTCTACACCTTCGCCCAGCTCAAATCCCCCTTTCCCCTCAGCACCAACTCTTCCACTGGTGAAAAGCCCCAAAAGGAAAGCTGGGAATTCATCACCCAGCGTCAATTCCCCTTACTCGCTACCGTCACCGTGGAGCTTTTCGTTCCCGACCCGGTCAAAGCCCGGGGTAAACCACTGTACTCGGACGCCAACATCACCGATTATTTCCTCCTCATCAGCTTCCCCTGGCAAGAACCAGGACTCCGCGGGGTTGTCAGTTGGGTGGCCGCCAAGCTTGCACGGGGTCGCAGTGCGGTCCCGGAAAAACAGCTGGTTCTCCCAGTGAATTTTCCCTCCCAGGGGGAGATTGAGTCACGAGGGTACGAGAGGGAGGAGGTGAAAATCTGGAAGGATGTGGTGTCGGCCTTGAACATGGAAAAGGACCTACCTCGGGAGTTGGCGCTGTATCTGGGGGTGAGCAACAGGCTCGGGGTTTTTCGAGTCGACCCGGGCCGATTGAGGGAGGTGCATAGGTGCGCGCCAGGAAGGGAGGAGGCGGGCTACCAGCCTGTGACTGGATTTCAGGATGCTGTAAGTTTTTTGCTTTTGCTCATTTCTCTCACTTTTCACTTTTGTTGGCACACCCCCTCGGGGATTTTCTGGCTTGTGAATGAGGTGGTTCGATTATACGCGCAAAAAATACACAGCACCCACGGACGCAGTGATAGTGATGGCTATCATCGGATGAAACAACTCAAGAGGGGTTGATTTGATTTGACTTTGCTAACTAACACTTTGCGCAGTATCCACTGCATCTCCTGAACTTGTCCAGCATTCGCGACTTTGGCGCCAAGATCACCAAGGACGATGCCCTAGAACAAGACTTGGACGCGCGGAGGTTTCGCGCGAATATCATAGGTGAGTTTGACGAATCCCGCTATGTTTTCTTCAATGTTTCGAGTTCTGGCGCCGGCCCGCGTGTAGTTGTTCCAGGTTTACGGAGAAAGCGGGGAGTTTTTCCCTTCACCTTACACACAGTGGGCTGAAGTGGAAACATGACGCCGCCCGGGAGGAGTTCTTTCCTTTCGATCCCCTGTTTATAGCCTTTCCCCGCGGTCTCATTCTCTTGAGCCGCTACTCCACACCCCCTTTTTCCTTCTTTGCTTTTCTTTACCTTTTTTTTTTTTTTTTTTTCCGGCTTTTCGGTTTTTTGCGGCGTTTACTGTTCATTCATTCACACCCATCTCAACCCCTGTTTACCTACCCCTGTTTCCTGTTGTCTCCACATTCACTGACACCCCCTTTCAACAGTTGATGGGGAAGACAACAACAACCCGCCTTATGACGAGGAAACATGGAAGAAGGTCCGTTTCGAAAAGAGTCCTACCAGCGAAGCCGAGGGTAAAAGCTCGAGTTTTCATGTGTCATGCCGAACGGTCAGGTGCAAGATGCCCAACGTTGATCAGGACAGCGGATACAGGCATCCGGCTGAGCCGGATAGGAGTCTGAGAAAGCTTAGGGACGTGGATGAGGGGGCGAGATTGAAGGGGTGCCTGGGGATGCAGTTGACGCCGTTGTTTGATGATGAGAAAAAGCTAGAGAGTTGGGTGGAGGTCGGGATGGGGGTTGAGGTTTTGGAGAAGGGGAGCCATAGGTATATTAATCAGTAATAGAGAGAGAGAGAGAGAGAGAGAGAGAGACCAATATATGAAAGACGGGCGGCATGGATATCATACAAAGGATAGACAGAAATAGAGGGCAAGGGCATTTTGTATATACAGATAGATCTCGCTGTAATAATACCAAACAATCACCTCGCAAACAAACTCCAGCGATTTTACTATGTAAGACATCTTGGAAGAAAACCACATACTACTCTGTCTGTCTCGGAGAAAGGTAACAACGATTCATTGTCATAATTACACATTTTCCTACTTTCCTGGCAAAAATATTGTACAATCTCATGCCCTACACCAAAGATTGTGTTTGCAAGATTCATAGTAACTTAGAAGGATGTAATTGCTTCGATACAACATCTGACCACACCCGCCCTGGGGAAAAGACTTTCAAGGTTCCAGCATAGCAATCTAGCCACAACAATAAGAAAAGAAAAGAAAAAGACATGGATGCCTGGAGAGAGACACCAAGCCGGGTATAAAGAAGATTTAAGCAGAGAAACAATCAATACCCAGGCCGGCATTCGTCAAAGCTGGTAAATCAAGGGCCACTTACTTCAATCATGAAACTTATAAACCCGGTCATGTCCAAAAGAAAAGAGAAAAGAAAAGCTCGTTCGTTTATACCCCCATACACAGCCCAGCTAAACCGTCCATTGCTCCCTCGATGTATCCGTCCCTCCCAAACTCCATGCATCAACCAACCAGAGCAGCCAACCCATCCTATCCGGTTATAAAGCCATGCCCTCTCTTTCGTCTGACTGACAGTAAAGAAGATCACCTCAAATCCGCCGGCGTAAGTGCCTGCACCATACTAGTCCCCTCACTAAACCTCGTCCGAAAGATCCTGTTCGCATTCTGAAACATGCCGTCCTTCAAGCTCACCACAATAAACTGGCTCCCTTTGAACCTCGTCTTGATCAACCGCCCGATATTCTGCGTGTGACTCAGATCCAGCGCGGCGTCCACCTCGTCTAGGATGTACATTGGCGCCGGCTTGAACTGCAGCAGCGCCATGATCAAAGACAGCGCTATCAATGACCTATTATACCCTTCTCGTCAGCCCACTGTTCATTGCTGTTATAATAGAAGGGGATAGAAGAAGGAGACATACCTTTGACCACCAGAAAGCTCAGTAAGTGATTCCTTCCAGACTTTACCCAAGCAGACCTTGACTTCTAATCCATCCGAGATAGTCTTGCCTTCAGGGGGATCCAACTTTGCAAAACTCCCCGGCAACAGCTCCTCAAAAATGGCCCCAAAATCCCCATTCACCTTCCTCCACGTCTCCTCCAGCGCCTTCTTTTTATAATCATCCAGGCTCACTATCGTCTCCTCAATCTTCCTCTTATCCCTCATCACCGTCTTCATCATGTGTTTTAATGCGACCTCCTTCTTCTCCACCGAATCGATCATGTTCATCACTTTCGGGTTAATCTTCTTCCTCAACCCTTGGCTCCTCTCCCTCAGGTTCCTCTCCGTAGCCTTCAACTCCGAAATATTACTATTCTGCCCGCGGAAATCATAGGGCGTCCCAGCACGTCCAAACTGCTCCTTTGCATCCGGGATCCAATCGTGCTCCTTCTCCAGGGCTTGAATATGCGCCAGGGCAGACTGCGATTCCTTCCCGAATTTGTCGATTTGATGCCCCAGTTTCTGGAGCTCGAGTTTCTCCTCCGCGATCCGCGAGGTTTTAGACCTGGTGGCTTGTTCTAGGGATTTCAGCTCGGAATCAAACACGGAGAGTTTCTGGCGCTCGGCGTCGAGTTCTGATTGGGCTTCGTCGTGGGTGGTCTTGATGGTCTCGGACTGGGAGGCCAAAGCGGTGAGGTCCTCTTGTTGAGATGCAATAGCGAGATCGATTTCCTGGACTTGCTCCCGGGCGGCGGCCAGGTCGGCAGAGACTTGCTCTGAATCCAACTGGGCGTTTTGGAGTTCTTTTTGCAGAGTCTTGAGGGATGTTTGCATTTTTGCAACCGAAGCGCGGAGGCTGTTGACGGTCTTTTGAAGTTCCTCCAGCTTGCCGTCTTTATTGTTGTCGAAGTCCTTCATGTCCTTCTCGATGCGCTTGACATCGGCAGAGGCTTCTGCCTGGCGCTGCTTGGCTTCCACAATCGATTCCTTGAGCTGGGTGATGGTCTCCTTCATGTTTTGGACGTCTTGGATGATGGACGACGCAGAATTGCCGCTGATTTGCTCTTCGGCGAGCTTGATCTCGTGGGACTTGAGGTCGAGTTCCTGCTTGATCTTCTTGGCCTGGTCGAGCTTGGACTTCTCGCGGGCGATGTGGTTGTGGAGCATGCCGAGGTTGGCTTCGGCTTCCTTGAGCTGTCTGGTGATTTCGTTGAGCTTCTGCAGGGTCACCAAGACACCGCTTGAGTTGGGAGCGCTGCCGCCGGAAAGAGTACCCGAGGGATCATAGGCGTCACCTTCGAGGGTGATACTCCGCATCCTAACATTAGGATCAAAAGTCACCTTTTTAGCTGTCTCGGCATCTGCGCAAATGAGCGTGTTGCCAAAGACGTATTCCATCGCTCTCGAGACCTCCTCGTCGTATCCTACCAGAGACAAAGCCAGATCGACCTTGCCTGGGCAGATCGTTTGCGCTGTGGCAACTGTCTGAGCAGAGGCCTTGAACGCAGCGATCTTGTTCAAAGGAATAATGGTGACGCGCTTCCGCAGTCTACCGCCCTGCAAGAGCTGTGTACCAGTAACCTCCGTATCCACAACAACGTTGTAGAGACGACCACCAGCGCAAATCTCCAGAGCGGTGCCAGCCTGGATGAACTGCTTGTCGAGAGTAAACAGCTGGGCTACCAAACCCTTGACCTTGGACCGATCAAAGTTTGGCACTGGGTCAGCATAATTGAAGTCGATATTCGCAACCTTGCGCTTCAGAGCATCCGACTCCTGGCGTAGGTTGCGAATGTTTTGCTGGAGTTGACTTTCCTGCTTGTACAGCTCACCCTCTGACCCTGGCTGGAATCCAAGCTTGCTCAACTCCTTTTCCAACCTTTGAGCCTGAACCTTGAGCCCCTCCAGCTCGTTCAACAGCCCAGCGTTCGCCTCCTTGGCCTTCTTCGCTCGTGGCTCCTCCTCCTTTATCCGCTTCTCCAAATGTGCAATCTTGATCTTGGCCTGCTCCTGCTCCGTCGTTGCGGCCGTCACCCGGTTCCTCGCATCTTGTAATTGTCCCTGGTAACCACTTTCCTGGCCTTCCTTGGATGCAACACCGGTTTGCAATGTTTGCAGCAATTCTTCCTTAGACTCTACCTCTTGGTTCTGCTTTTCCGCCGCCTCCTTCGCTGTGTCGTATTTGGCCTTGGCCTTCTCATACGCCTTGGTCTTTTCTTGGAGAGTCGCCTCCAACTCGGTAACCGTCTTCTCGGCCTGAATCTTCCTTTCTTCCTCCTCTGCCAAACTGGTGCGCTTCAAGTCGATAACCGTGGCCAGACGTACGAGCTCGTTTGAGTGCTTCTTGACCGCCTCCTCCAGCGCCTGCGCCTTTCCTCCTTTCCTTAATTCCTTATCGCGCTGTGCCTTTACCCTTTGCACGTCCTCCTCCAAATGTGAAATCTCACTCTTCAGCCTCTCCGCCGACACCTCGAGATCCCTTTGGCGCTGCTTCTTCGCTTCGAGATCCGAACCCGACTGCTTCAGCTTCTCCTGACACACCACATAATCATGCGCGACCACTATCCTTGTTAGCCTCTCAAGGTCATTCTGTGTCTGCTGAAAGTCTAAGAACGCTCTCTTCTCCGTCCTCAGTTTCTCCAACTTTGGTTCAATCTCATCCCGCAACAACTCGGTAATCTCCTGCAGCTTCAAATCCTTCTTCGCCATCGTCTTGAACGCCTTATCCCTCCTATCCTCAAACATCCTTGTTCCTGCCGCCTCTTCAATCATTGCTAAGATCTCCACCGCCTTCATGTTCAACACTTTGGTGATCCGGCCCTGCATAATCAAGAAGTTGGGGTTGTTGATGTTGAGCTGCACCGACTGGAACAGATTCTGCACTGTCTGCTGCTGCGCGCGGTGACCATTGATCAAGTATTTTGTCGTGCCTCCCAGCACGATCTGTCTCGTTACGGAGATGGTGGCATATTCCTCGAAGCCGATGGGCGATCGCTTCTTGTCTTTGTTGTCGAACACGATGGTCACGCTAGCCTTTGTTACACCGGCTTGACCGCGCTTGTAGATGAGGTCCTGGAGGTTTTGCGCGCGGACGGTGGAGAGGTGGGTGATGCCGAGGACGAAGCAGATGGCGTCGAGGATGTTGGATTTTCCCGAGCCGTTGAGGCCGGTGATGGAGTTGAAGGATTCGTCCCAGCCGGAGATCACGGTGCGGACGGCGTAGGACTTGAAGCCCTGTTTGTGTTGTGGTGAAGGGTTAGTGGTGCCCAATATTGACAGTAACAAATCACAACCACGACTGCGACTTACGTCAATAATTAGCTCCGTCACCCTCATGGTGGCGTTTGTCGTGAGTTAATAAAAGCAGTCCCCGGTGCCCACTGGGTGGTTAGTTCGTGCTGGGGGAGAGAAGGGTAGTTGGCGCAAATCGAAGTCGTCAAATCAAGTCACGCCGCGGTCGCTCCGCAAAAACACAAGAATATTTGTTTACTTTCTTCAGGGTGTCGCCCCGCACTTTTGAAGCGTTTGGTTGGAGACCAATCAACCCCACCCTTCTGAGGGGAGAGTGGCTCGTGCGTGTAATCTTGGCGTGTTCGATTGAGGATGCAGTTATCCGGGGATTTACAGCGTAGTAATGGATAACTGCATGTTGTTGATCATGATGTGAGCGCCTGATAGAAGGATATTTGAAAAATATTGCGTATTGCGTTGTAGGCGGGGACTATGAATTTGCCGGCAGTAGAAGAACCCATCGCAATATCAACATTATTTGGATTCTCCTCGTAAGCAAGATTGGCTGAAACGTGTGTGGACCTACTCGGTAGATGATGGGTATAAATGAAGAAGACTTGAGACTTGGGAAGAGCAGCTTGAACTGTCTGAGAATATAGGAGACCAGGATCATTTCTCATTTCCAAAAAGCGTCCCATCATGTATAAGAAGTTAAAGTAGTCGTACTAGAAAATGTTTCTTGGTGTAAGTTGAACCCCGGTAGAGGTGAGGTCCAAGTGCCGTTGATGCCACCGTTGGGTGATCCTTGGCACTGATTGGCCACTCTGGTCAAACGAACGGCTTCGCAGGGGTGGCCCCGGCGCAGTGGCTAGGAACACTGGAACGCAGTGGTCCGAGGGGGGAACCTGGCCGACGCAACCCCGTCACCACCAACCACAGCAATCCCTCTCATAGCAACAAGAAGAACGCCTGTTGTCGAATGCGAACGGATAGAAGCCTCTTTCCAATCGGCCGAGACTCTTCTCGATGCGCCATCGTCTCTTTTCCAACTATCTTCCTACCAAATGCATTCGCTATCAGAGCCACGGCGTAATTGAAACTTAACGGGTTTGCTTTTGGGTCTTCGGCGTCACAGATCAAGGACAGGTCGCTGCAATTCCAACCACTGCCCAAACGACATCCTCTTCCAACATCCTGCAGTCGTCCGTAACACCAATACGATTTGGATCTACCCACAATCCAATGGTTCCACAGCTCCTATCCTAATCTCATGCCCTATTCCCCAACCGTTATCGCGGCGCATCGTCGGGGTCAGTAGCGGCTTCACCGGAGCGATACCCGATGCAATGAACCCCTCGCAACGGACGTCTTCAAGCGCGCTCCTGCCCGCTGCCGCCCGGGATTCCGACTCCGGCTCCATTCGCCCACGAAACCGGCGTCAAGCCAGCTACAAAGACAATGCCGACAATTCATCCAGTCGGTCTGCCAGCCGCGGTGCGACCCCGATCCCCGCTGCACACATTGGGTCGGTAACAGGGAGGAATGATGCAAGACAAGATGTTGCTTGGAATCGGTCCAGCACAAAAGGAAGTTCAGGACAAGGCGCGGGGTTACTCGGAGGCACTTGGGCGCCAAGTTGGGCCTCGGTTCAGAACCTTGCAACAACACTGATGGCAAGCGGGGAGTCTTTTATCAATGGAGAGTCGCACCGTCCACAAACAAGTGAGACCAGGGGGAAGGGGAGACAAGGCGGCAGTCGAGATGATCCTTCAAACACATGGGGCCCCGCGCCGCCGGGTGAGACCAGACCCCGCTCCGACGACATTGGTGCAGGAACACTTGCCAAAAGAGACGCCAGACTGAAAGCGATGAGGACTGCTAGCGTGTTGGAAAGTCACGAAGGTGTCAATGGAGGGCTGGATTTTGGTAGAAAGTTCAAGAAGAAGGGGTCCGACGAGAACCTACGGAAGACGGCATTAACTGACGAAACGGAGGAACACTTGGTATACATTCATCATGTCCAACCTACAGACACCTATGCGGGGGTGGTACTTAAATACAGATGTCGAGAGGACGCATTCCGAAATGCAAATGGGCTTTGGTCAAGAGACGGAATTCAGGTTAGGAAATACTTGATGATGCCAGTAGATGCATGCGAGGTCAGGGGGAAGACCTGCGAAGCACCGGTCGATCCAGCAGCGAAAGTCGATCTGCTAGCACGAACACCGGACACAACGGACCCATGGGGGCAGTCAACGAATGGTAGCGATTTCTTCTCGAATCCAGCAAACAATAACCAGTCGGAACAGCAGTCACAGTCTGGCGATGAGGACCGGCCGTGGACTCATGTTCGGTGGGTATCGATCGATTCCCATCCTCACCCAGTCGAAGTCGCAAGAGTTTCTCGGAGGTCACTTGGATACTTCCCTCCTCGCAGGAAAAAAAGCATTCATACCATGTCATCCCTGTCAACACCCCGAGCTTCAGTCGACGCCCCAAATATCAGTGTTTCTGAACCAAATATCGGAAGCCCAAAAAGCCCTTCTTCTCGACGCCCCTCATTATTGTCAACCCGCTCCCCGATTGCTTCCTCCTACGGACACTTACCGACCCGATTCAACTCAACAGCCACGACCAGCGACAACGACCCCCGACCAGCATGGATGCGTCGTCCAGGTGGCGTGGGTTCACTTGGTAGAAACGTGCGAGCCCCCGGGCCTCAAAAGGACCCTCTCAACGACTGGGCCAAAAAGAATGTCCCCGGATTTAACTTTGACTCCTTGCCCTCCATGTCAGCCATGGGCATGGAAAGGGCCCGCTTTGGCTTCACAAACCCAGGGGATGCAAACGCGTGGGTAACCATTGCGGAAAGCCCATTTGGAGAAGGACAGGATACCACAGCCATGAGCAGACAAGGGACAGGCCTCGATAAAGCTGCCCTCGCCGTTGAGACTTGGCTTAGAGGCGCGTTTGAAAAAGGGGTTGAGCTGGCCAAATCAGGCAATGTTACGCCTATTTTGGGACCGAGGAAGGTGAGTGGGATTCATGGGGGGAACGATGGACAGGGGGATTTGATAGAGTTGGAAAACACAGGGAGTGATGATGGGAGGGGGTGGCATGATCCAAATTTTGGGGGTGCTTTGGGTAGTCCTGCTGTCAGCGGTCCATCAGGGAGGAGTTTTGGGGAAGCAGCTGCGCTGAGAGGGAGGGGAAGGGACAAGAAGGCAGATTAAGATTTTATAGGGAGAAGGCGGGATTTGATTGCGGTCATGAGTCTCTGAATACAGGGCATTGCGCTCACTCATCGCGTCCGTTTAGCTGGAGGGGCCAGTCCTTCATTGTGGATTGCTAGATGTTTTTCTTGTTGTTTTCAACTGCTCATTGGTGTATATAGCAAGATTTGGCGCAGTGTTGGATTTACAAGGTTGCAATAGGTTTTTTTTTTTGGATCAGACTTGTCTTTACCCTGAAGAAGTATTCCAGCCAAATTGGCCATCAGGGTTCATTCAGGGGATTTGAACCTTGAACCCCAAGTTTCCCTGCCATTTCTCAAGTTACCTGCGTCATTGATAAGAACCCTTATCGCGACGCATCATGTCTCTCCATTAACCTTACCATCAACCATCACCCATCCCTTCAATACTCCCAAACAACGACAAACGCATACACGCCAACATACCCTCCCACACACTTCAAACTGAAATACCCAATGCCACCACGACCCCCATAACCCCCCGCGCTCAACCGCCAAAATGCCAATCTGCATCGAATGCCGCCACCCCGTCAAGACCCTCTGGCGCGAAGGCGGCGGCAGCAACTCCTCCTCCACCAGCACCAATAAACCCTCCGCCGGCGGCCACAACATCCGCCTCACTGTCTGCAAGAACTGCGGGCGCTTCTGCGACAAATACGTCGAGCACGATTTTGTCGTGTTATTCATCGACTTGGTCCTCATCAAACCGCAAGTGTACCGGCACCTCCTCCACAACACCTTGATGAACACGCCCTCTTCCTCCTCCTCCTCCTCCTCCTCCGACGAAAACAACAAGCCAGAAAAGAAAGAAGACGTCTTCGCCCCGAGTATAATCCGCTTAGGGGTGTTGCTGCTGCTATTTGACGTCTACCTAACCTGGGCGAGGATAGAGCGGCAGTCCAGCGACACGGAGGGGCTGGCGGAGAGGCCGATTGTGACGCAGTATATATTCTTCTGTAAGATACCCCATTTTGCGGGTGTCTATATGATGTGCTGACGGGGTATAGTGCTTCTCTGCACCCTGACAACCCTCTCCTTCCACCTCTCGATCCGCTTCCTTACCTCGTCCCGCTTCTCCCCGCTCTCCTTCCTCGGCATCCTCCCCCGCTACCCCCGCCCCAACTCTGTCTCCACCGCCCTGCTCGTGTCCTCTTCTACCAAGCTTTTCCCGATTTTGATGGTGATTTGGGAATACGACGTCCCTGCTGCTGCACGATCGCTCGGGTGGGCGGTGGTAGCCAACAACGTCGAGGCTCTCAAGATATTGCTGGATTGCAGCTACGGTGTCGCAGCATTCTTGGCTATGGCGGGGGCATTGAGCAGGTGGGCGATGGGGAGGGCGGTGCTGTGGGCTGCTGGGCTGGAGGGGGTTGATTCCTGGGAGGGAGGGGGGGATTCGACGGATGGTAGGGCGTTGGGGCAGTTGTTGGTGTATATAAAAGATTGGGCGGGGAGGTTGGCTGTTGGTTAATGAATGGGGGTGTTGAATTTAATCAGAGTGCTGGTTTTTGGCTGTCTATGGTGTGAGGAATGGAGATGATGTGAAGCATGTGTGCAAATTCATGATATTAACCCCTTTCCCAAGATTTGTTTGCCTTTGCTTGCTCTGCTGCAAAATGTACAAATCGGTAGATATTCTTCCCAAAAAAACAAAGCCTACAATGGCGAGACTTGATAACCCTTGTCCGCCCCCCTCCTTATCGTTCCCTGTAACCGCCCAAAGAGCCAATAAAAAACAGAAAAAACAAAAAGCAAGAACGCCGTCCTGAATCTGTTTATGAATGCCGTGCTGTGGGTATTCGTACAACAATGCCAATAGCCTCCCCCTTGTCCCTTCTCGCCTCGCCCGCCCTCTCATATCTCGTACCTTGTAGAAGCTCGCATCTGTATTTGTGCCATTTCGTCCAATCGATTGTTACGTCGAGAAAAATCAGTGGTGAACAAAGTCCTTCCGGATATCGGACCTTCTCGGCTCGATGAGGGGGTGCAGCTGGGCGAGGAAGGTGATGGCCCACATGAGGTAGCAGCTGACAAAGGCGAGAATGAGGGAGGAGCGCCAGAGGCTATTGGGGTTGGGGGGATAAAAATTAGCAAGGTAGAATGGTGGTAAGGGAAGGGGGGGGGGACGAGACGTACACTTGGTTCTCACCCTTGGGGGAGAAGACCCAGGCTGCGGTGCACATTGCGAGAATGACGGCTAGGCCGATGAAGATGCTCCATCTATTTAGGGAATATGATTAGCTATTCTGCGCATCGAATTGTTGTGGAAGAATTCATATCTGTTCAGGGGATAATCTGGCTGGGAAGAGGAGGCGTACCCGTTGGCCATTGTGTATATTTTGGTTTCGTTGACGGGGTATGGAGGGGCGCTGCGCGATTTGGGGTGGTGGATGAGATTGGTGTTTCAATGGGGATTGGTGATTATTGACTCGGAGGTGATAGTTGTCGTTTGGGTTGGTGGTATAAAGCGTTGATGTTCGTGACGACGGCGACAACAAACAGATTTGACAGTGATGCGGCGGCTGGTTGGAGGTTGGCTGGATGATGCCGGAGCTTCAAGGCGCAGCATGCAAGCTTAGACCGGGGTCCTTAGCTGCTTGCTTTCTGATTAGGTAATATGGGTGCTAGATTCATCTCAACTGTAAGATATTACGCTGCGCTTGAAAAATACGGTAATATCTTTCATTTGTCACTAACAAATCTCATGAATTCTCATACTTCAACCCAGCCTCCTTCCTCACCGCACCATAAATCCCCGCAATATCTCCCATCTCACCCACATGTTTCTTAACCTCCTGCAAATGCTCATCCGCCACCTCCAGATTCCTCATCCTCGTCCCAGCATCCTCCGCCAACCTCAGCGCATGGCCCGCGTCCTTCCTCGCCAGATCCACTGCGAAAAGGGGGTAAGCCCTCGTATGGTAATCGCCAGTCAACATTCGGGTTGAATACGCTGCATATGGACCCGGAAACATGCTTTCCACCCACTGATGCAGATATTTGGTCCCCAATCCGGACTTCTCAGCCAAGACGTGCCCCTCGGCGAGCTGCTCGACCATGTTGAAGACAAAGGTGTTGCCGATCAGCTTGAGCGTAAGGGCTTTGCCGTAGGGCTCGTCGGACATGTCGATTTCTGCGCGGGCCATGACGCCTCTGAAGTAAGGGCGTGCGCGGTTAACAGAGGAGGCGGGACCAGCAAGGACGCCGATGAGTTGGCCTGCGTCGGCCATGGCTGGGGCACCGAAGACGGGGGCGGCGAGGAATTCACCGCCGCAGGAAGTGATGGAGGTGGCAACGCGGGCGGTAGTTTCGGGGTGGATTGTGGAGCAGTCTACGATGAGCTTGCCTTTGATGTCGTGAGTGAGGATCTCGGTGATGGCGGACTCGACCACGTCGTCTTTGGAGAGGATGAGGAAGATGATATCTGCTTGTGGCACGCCGGAGGAGATGCTGTCGAGTATTTCGACTTTGCTTGGGGAAAGTTGGGAGGCAAGGTCAATGGAGCGTTGTTTAGTCCGGTTGTAGATCAGGAGGGGTTGCTCTAGGGGGCCTTTTTCGACGAGGTTTTTGACCATGCCCTGAAAGAGATAAGTTGGTGTATCAGGGGTGAGAATGTTGGTTACTTACTCGGCCCATGTTTCCCAGCCCGATCCAGAGTAGTCTTGGGGCCATTTCGAGATGTGTGAGCAGGTAAGTTTGATGTTATACTGAGTAAGGAGGGAAGTTATTACAGACAGGTTGATAGATGTAAGGTAGTGATCTTCCAGGTTGACTCAACTCTTCGCCATGAGAGCCAACTAGAGTTAGTGGGGAAGCTGCCCCTCTTCAAGTTTTCGGGCAGACACAGGACCGGGAAGTCCAATCGGCTTTTTGCTCCATCTGACAAGCTCAAGTCATTCTCGCTAATTTTCTTGTGGCTCTGGAAGATCAGCGAGACGGCTCGTTTGGGAGCATGAGAAGTCAGCCGTCGCGGTGAATGTTCTCAATTTCAGTGGGGCATTCAGATCGAGTACAAGGGGCCTATCCATCAAGCCTCTCCTACCAAACTATGGTCAAATTGTGTCATATGGTGACGTTGTTTCTCATGCATCGGCGGAACCGCGGGGTAGCTCCCTTCAAACTGTGGTATTCAGGCACGTCGCCCAATCATCTTGAATGCAACACCAGCCAGATTGTAATTGACGGTTATCTATGGTTACCAGTCATGGGCTGGGTCTTAATAAACCTGCCAAGAAATGTCCTGTTCCTGTATTTGCGGGGTATCTTATCTGATGATCTGATAATTCTCACCGACAAGGGGTTTTAGTGTTCTGGGCTCTGTTGCGTGCGTGCCAGATGGGGTTCCGAGGTTGGACCCTCCGTCTTCATTTTCTTTCATCTCGTGAGTGAATCTAGCCACACAAACGGATGCAGATCTCATGAGGAGGGTGTACTGGATCGAAAGATCTTTTTCTAGCCGCCCCTAACGCTCTCGGATATATAACACCTCCTTTTCTAACTCAAGGCGCTTGCCCAGCGCCACTGGCCGCAGCCATGCTCACCAGAAGCAACGGTGCGTGGAAGAAGGCAACCTCGGCAGCCCAGGTGAGATATATCTTGGCGCATTGCCGCTGCATTTTGCGATGAATCAATCACACACACAAGCTCGATACTGATTTAAACGTTTTTAGGCCTCAATCTGCCGGGACCAGCAGTGGCCAAATCACACCACCAAAACGCCAGTGACATCAGTGTCTCAGCGGCGTCACTTTTCATCGGCTGAAAATGGCACAAAAGCCAGCAGAAACCACCCTTCTTCTGCCGAAGCAAAGCAGAAGAGGGAGTCTGATAGGGAATTCTTGATTTCAGTGTTGGAGTCGTCGGCAACCAAGCGCGATGCAAAGGCATACCTCCAGACCTATGGCTCATCACAAGCCAAAGCATCACCGAAAAATTCGCCTGCTTTCACTACCGTTGTGAGTAATAAATCAATTCCAGGGGCCAAGGATGCACCGCTATTCGTTCAAGGTCCTGTCCAGGTTGTATCTCGAGAGGCAGACGAAGTGCCACGTGTGGCAATTGTCAAGCTTCGCGAACCTCAGACCTGGGACGATAATTTGCTGGATGGCGTTGCGAAAACTCTCGCACGACTTAGAGATTTGGGCTTAAGGAGTGTGATAGTCCTCGAGTGCGACATAGAAAAGAGCGCAGTTCTGGACTGGAAGGATGTCGTATCTCAGCAGACAGACCGTCTTCAGAAGGCCATTCGAAAGTATGGCACACCAGGGGCCGAACTTGTTGATGGAGGAATCTGGAAACGGAGCACAACTTCACAAAGTGCGTCAACTGTTGGTCGCACTAATCTTTCTGTTGGCTTTGGCGAAGCATTCACCGCACCATTGAGACATGGCCATATTTTAGTTGTGCCTTCCAGGGCAGTCGTCGAAGAGACTCTTGAGCACACAGCTGCCGACGCAAATGATGTTATTTTTGCTCTGGCGAAGTACTTTGCTGGACTTCAGGTCAGTGCCGATCAAATTCAGACTCGGACAGCGGTGGTGGACAGGGTGATCATTATCGACCCCTTTGGCGGAATTCCTGCCAGCAACTCAAGCAACGGTGCGCGGGTATTCATCAACCTTGAAGAACAGTTCAACAACATCAAAACGGCTTTGGGTGCAACGGGACAACAAGAGATATCGAGCCCAATAGCCGGCATCTCCGGAAACCCCAAAGCCTCACATGTCGAGAACCTAGAATTGGTCAGAAACATACTCGCGATCCTCCCTGCGACAGCTTCCGCGGTAATAACCAGCCCAGTAGAGGCTGCCAATCTACAAGCAAACCCAGCATACCAGAATACAAAGGACGCAGAGGAGCCAGTGGCAGGCGAGGTCAAGACACGCAGGTGGCAAAACCCAATCATCCACAACCTCCTTACCGATAGGCCAATATATTCAGCCTCTCTCCCCATCGGGCGGATCAAGTCAACGACAAACGGCACATATCAAAGATCATCCCGAATGCCCACCACAACACTTGCCAAAAAAGGCTTACCGGTAACCATCTTCCCCGACACCCGCCACAACTCCTGGCAACCCCCCAAACCCGGCACACCCCGCCTAAAACTTACAGACACCTGTGTCGATCTCCCTCGACTCATCCATCTCATCAATGACTCCTTCGGCCGCGAACTAGACGCAGAGCACTACCTCAACCGGGTTCGAGACTCGCTCGCGGGTATCATCATTGCGGGTGAATACGAAGGCGGTGCCATCCTCACCTGGGAGCGACCATTCGATCTAGACGAGGAGACAGCGTACAATTCCGGGAGGTTGGTTCCTTACCTGGACAAGTTTGCTGTACTGAAGAAGAGTCAGGGGGCGGGAGGGGTGGCGGATATAGTGTTCAACGCGATGGTGAGGGATTGTTTCCCGAATGGGGTGTGCTGGCGAAGCAGGAAGGACAACCCGGTAAATAAGTGGTATTTTGAGAGAAGCAGGGGGGTAAGGAAGCTTCCTGGGAGTAACTGGGCGATGTTTTGGACGACGCCGGAGGCGGCAGTTAGGGAGGGGGTTATGAAGGACTATGAGGATGTTTGTAGGGGGGTGGTGCCGAGTTGGGCTGATTCGAAGGCGGCGGATTAAGATGATGAGAGAGGTGGGTATGGGCAGACAGGAGCCAGGGCAAATTTCTCAGAGAGCAAGAAACCAGGCGAGCACATTACTTCAACTTGTATTTTCCAAAGCTATGAGTTATGAATGAAGTGGTTTAGTATGATGATGCTTTGGGTTACACAACCGATATGGGAAGCACATGCTTGAGATGCATGCTTGGCTGCCTGAAAGAACTACGGCCGCCGCGACGCACGGAGCATGACGCGGCGGCCAATGAAATTCAGGGTTGACAGCTGCAGCGCGCAATGTTTAGCGGGGCGTCAGCAGCTAGGATCGGCGCCCTGTCCCCTAAACAACGCCCACTTGACACAAAGCTTCAGCGTCAACGTCAACCTCGCATCCTCATTCTCGCAAGCTACTGTCACCGCCCGTTGCGTCCGCCGTCAAGAAGCACGTTGCCCGATTCTTGAAGCAAAAATACAACAATAACAGCCAAGATGGACGCTTTCAAAGGATTTCAGAAGAGTCTTACGTACGAACAACCCCTCTCGGTGCCCTGGATTGTTTTGATAAACCTCGAACTTGGGCTGCTGGAACAATGGAAATTCGAGGGCCCAACCGCTGACAATGGGTTTTCCACAGCTCTTTGGGTGGTCAAATCACCCCCTTTGCCTCGCGCACCTTTCAATACACCAAGGAGCAATTGGGCCAAGCTGAGGACAAGGTGCGCATTTGACAGCTCCTCTGTTGTGTTTTGCATGGGGCGATAAAGGAGGGGGATAAATGGTTGACGATGCTGAACTGTACAGACTGAGCTCCCGCCCGACTACATCGATCTCGAGAAGCGCGTGGATGCGCTCAAGGCCGTCCATCAGAAGATGCTTGCTGTGACGTAAGTTTGTGACATGGATGCCCACCGAGCTTTGAGCTTGGTGTTCCGGCGGCACAAGCTAACCCCTCCGTCCGCGGTTAGCTCCCAATATTCGAACGAGGCCTACGACTACCCTCCCAATATCAAGGAGACTTTCCAGGACCTTGGACGCACCGTTTCCGAGAAGGTTACCTTGCTCTCGAGCGCTACTTCCCCCGCCGAGGCCCAGGCTGCCCTGACCGCCCCTCCTTCGGCCAAGCCCCAGCCCAAGACTTTCCATCATGCTATCGCCCGCGCCTCTTTGGCCAGCTCCCAGACTCTTCACCAGCAACATACCGCCTCCGGCGAGGACCCTCTTGCCACCGCGCTCGAGAAGTATGCGCTCGCCATGGAGCGTGTTGGAGAGGCGCGTCTGGCACAGGACGCTCAGGTTCAAAGCCGCTTTTTGGCCGGGTGGAACACTACTCTCAACACCAACATCACTTTTGCGACCCGCGCCCGCAAAGCTGTCGAGAAGACCAGATTGACTTTGGATGCTGTCAAGGCCCGCGTCAAGGGTACTACCTGGAAGCTTGGTGGGGCTGCTCCTAGCGGTCAGCATGACGAACAGGAGCTTAGCCCCGAGGCTCAGGAGGAGATTGAGAAGGCCGAGGATGAATTCGTTACACAGACTGAGGAGGCTGTTGGTGTCATGAAGAATGTGAGTATTATCACAGCCATGTATAAAATCATGGAAGAAATGCTGATCCGATCAACTCAAATAATAGGTTGTCGACACTCCCGAGCCCCTGCGCAACCTGGCTGAGCTCCTCGCTGCGCAAATCGAGTTTCACAAGAAGGCCCACGAGATTCTCAGCGAACTTGCCCCTGTCATTGACGGTCTGCAAGTTGAACAGGAGGCAAGTCGTGCTTCGGCTTATTCTTTCCAGTAAAGAGAGAGAAGAAGTCCGTATACTGACTCCAGCTGCTCTGCAGGCGAGCTACCGCAAGAGCCGAGAGAGCGCCATCTAAACGACGAACCTGCTGGCGGAACGAAGGATATGAAAAGAGCCAAAATGGGTGTGGTCGCTGGTCTCTCAGGCTGTGTTTAGTAACGTGTCAAAGAACTTCGGAACACATGACGGAATGGACTACTGTAACGGATGCTGTTTCGATTTTACGGTTGGGGGTGGAACTCTTGGTTTTTGTTGCGTTGTGCAAAGGGGGGTGGGATAGTCTATGTCGGATCCATCATCCAAATGTTTGGGTTGTTTGTGTCAGGTTACCTATATCAGAGAGATCGGATGGATTTATCTTGAAACATCAGACTGTGTGTTGAAGCAGAACATCGATCAGAGGACTGTTGTGTGTATGAGAGCTGCTGTCAATCATAAGAGACTGCCTCTGATTTCAGCATTCATTAACTAATCAGGGGCGTGTGGCTCAGTTGGTAGAGCGTTCGCTTAGCATACTCACTTGTATGCGAAAGGTCCTGGGTTCGATTCCCAGCTCGTCCACATCATATCTTTTGCCATTTCTGCAGATTCTTTTGCTTTATTTTTGGTCCTGACAGAACCTCAGCTATTGACTTTTTGATCTAGAATTTTTTTCCATATCGCTGCCGTTGTAGTCTTCTTCATTTTGTGCTCCAGTTCGCATCTCTTATGTCGTTTATTTACACTCATTTTGGGCTTTTTTTGTTTTGTTCAATGCCATCCCATCAGAGTTTGGTTCTCCACAACGGTCGTGCTTGCTGCTAGGGTCGCTGTGAAAATAGTCGGGTAATCATCGGCTGGGCACGGTTCAGGTCCCCCACCACACTGTCCCCGCAAGGCTGCACTGTTGTTACGCGCTGAGGTCATGGCGTTTTACGGCCTTGGGCGCTGCCTTCTCCAATTGCGACTGCGGTGCAGCTGTTGACTTTTGGAACCTTTATCTAACCACCTTGACAAAACCAACACAGCACTGCGACGAGACAGCACGACGCAATTTGATCGCGCAGTCGGACCGAACTAGAACCTGAACTTTATTCCCTGACAAACTTTCGCGTGCGCGGGTTTCTTTTAAAGCAAACGGCAGCAACAGATCGCAAGATGGTACGTCTCTCTAGTTAGGGAGGGGGGAGCAAACTGCAAAAAAAAAAGTGGTAGCGAATGGAAGAAAAGAATGGTTATGCTAATGGGTTTCTGATTGTGGAAATTATAGCTCCCCCTCGGCCTCCTCAACGCGGCGCAGGGCCACCCGATGCTGGTCGAGCTGAAGAATGGGGAGACGCTGAACGGGCACTTGGTGCTGTGCGACACGTGGATGAACTTGACGTTGAGAGAGGTGGTGCAGACTAGTCCGGTACAGATTCTTGCACTTGTGGGTTAGATGAAGGGAAAATGCTAATGGGGAGCAATAGGAAGGAGACAAGTTTGTGAGGTTGCCGGAGGTTTATGTCAAGGGGAATAATGTACGTCTGCAGTTGAAGAGGGGATATGTGGGAAAAGGGGAAAGGCTAACATATGGGTTCGCAACAGATTAAATACCTACGGGTGCCAGACGAGATTATCGATATTGTCAAGGAGCAGCAATCTAGTGGGGGCGGGTATAGAGGGGGGCGGGGAGGGCATCAGAGGGGGGATTATGGTGGGAGGGGTGGGGGTGATAGAGGACGTGGTGGGAGGGGGAGAGGGGGTAGGGGTGGGAGAGGTGGGAATCGTGGGGCGTGAACGAAGGGTGGTCACTGAGCGATATGGTCATTGGGGAGGTACATACAAACCAGTTTGGGCAAGTCAGATCAGGTCTTGGTTTAGACTGGCCCGAGCGCTCTCTAAACGTTGCCTGTGGATGGGGAGCAGGAGGAGGTTTTGACAACCAAAAAGAAAGATACCCATGTTCAACTGGAACGGCTTTGAGCTGGAGTGGAAGCAGACATATACTACCGCACAGCATGATTTAACGTGGCTTATGTTACTGGTCTGGAGTATCAAGGAAAAACGACAGAAAAAAAAATAGAAAATAACAGCCGACTTCTCTACTGGACAGGCATCTGTCACGATCAGGGATCCACGTGATCTGGCAGTTTGAGAGGGAGGTACGTACCTCAATCTCCAAGTCTTGGCGTCGGCCCTCCAAAAAAGTTTAATTGAGCGTTTGAACTTTGATCCCGGCCACTGCCAACCGCCACCCCATGAAGCTTGATTTCACGACCGCTTTTGACATGGCAGCACCCCGCCTAGTGGTCGATGGTCTGTGGAGGTGCCTCTGCCCATCAATTGACGCGGCATTACTACGAAGAACGAGCTCAGTACAGCACAGGTTCACTTCTACAGTCGTTGCCACTCAACAACAACAAGATGGCTCCAACCAGGAACAGAAGCTACCCCCTAGTAACTTGCTGCCATCTTCTGAGCAGCAGCAACAGCAGCAGCAGCAATCTGCTATTGACAAAGAAACTCAGCTGGCCACTGCCCCCAAAAATAAAAAGACGACCCGGCCAGGGAAGAACCAAAGGAGATGGGAGTATGAAAAGGCCAAGCGGAAGTTGCTGAAGCATCAACAAGAGAAGGAGGATGGCTCACCATTCCCAATGACGACAACCAAAGCCACGACTGCTTTCACTACTACGATCACAACAACCACCACATCTTCCACTTCTCAACGACCACCATTACACTCCCCACCACCAGAAAACACACCCCTTTCCGAAACATCTCTCCCCCTCACCCTCCTCTCCCTCTCCGAAAACAGCATCCCCACTTCCTTACTTTCTCAAATGACCACCGCCGCCCTCCGGCACTCCCTAAATTTACTCATCACCCGCCTTGGCAAAAGCGTAAAGCGGTTCACGGGCGCAAACATTAGGTTGCTGGTTGATTACCTAGTGAAGGAACGTGGGCAGGTCCCGGATGAACTCCTCTATCGGGCTCTAGTCATCTCGAATTGGGACCCCCAAACGGGGTCGTGTTGGGAATTAGAAGACATCCTTCGTGAGATGGACAAGGCGAATATCGCCCCGTCAGAGCTGTTTTGGAAGGCTGCGGTTAGGTTGTTGGCGATCCACCCGGATTACACGCTCAGGAACTTGATACTGAGGAGGATAGGGGTTGTGTACGGGCAGCAGAGCCGCTTGATGAAGGAGGTGAGGGAGGATGTGATACTGGGGTTGCTGAGGGAGAGGCAGGAGGAACTTGCGTTGGAGATGCTGGAGGAGACGATAGGGTGGGAGGAGGAGGAGATTGAGAAGATGGAGGAGGGCGGGGATGGGTGGAGGAGGAGGTGGATGAGTGGGACGGGGTGGGATACGGTTGTTTATGTGCTAGGGAGGAGGGGGCATACGGAGGAGGCTTTCGGGGTTTTGATGAAGAGGTTGGAGCTGGAGGGGAGGAGGAAAGGGGGGAAGATGGGGTTGCAAGGGCAAGGGGGGGCCTGGTTGGAGAGGGTGCCGATGGAGGTGTGGTATTTTATGCTGGAGGAGTGTTCGAGAGAGAGTTATTTGGAGGGGACAAAATTTCTGTGGGGGAAGTTGGTGGAGAGTGGGTTGGTAGTGCCGAGTGATGGGATGTTGAATAATGTGTTGAATACGGGGGCGAGGCACTGTGATGAGGAGTTGGCGACAGGAGCGTTTAGGGAGTTGGCGGCGAGGGGCACGAAGATGACGGGGTTGCATTATGATGCGCTGGTTGATTGTTATGCGGATCAGGGGAAGCTGGAGGAGGCGCTGGAGGTGTTGAGTATTAAGGCTGAGTCGTTCCCGGGAGGGCAGGCGGAGGAGACAAGGAGTATACTGAGGTTGCTGGTGAGGGAGCCGGAGATGGCGAATAGGGTGTTTGATATTTTGAGCGAGTTGAAGGGGAAGCGGAGGAAGGTGCCGGCTTCGGGACCGGTGGTGCTGATTGAGTTCGTGAGTCTGCAGGGGGGTATGGAGGCGCTGGTTGAGGCGCTGGAGAGGGTGGAGCCGCTTATGGATGGGGATACTGGGGGTTTGGCGAAGTTGTGTTTTCATGCGAAGACGATAGAGGATTGGAGGCTGATCGCCGAGGCGTATCCCAGGGTTGGCACGTCGGTGTCCCTGAGAAAGGCGGCGTATTTCCTCAATGAGATGGTGCGTCACCTTGCGGCTAACAGACAGGGGGATCTTGACCTGGCGTTTGCGCGTTTGTGGGATATGGGGAGGCACATGTCTCAGACGGCCGTCAAGTACCCCACGGACGACACGCTGATGGCGTTGTTGGATCGGTGTTACTGGGAAAGGGATTCCAGGATCTGGGCGGTCATTGACCTAGCTAGGAAGAGAGGGATTCAGGTGGACGAGAGCGACATGGAGAATCTGAGCATGATCTCGAAGCCGCAGGTGGACGAGGAGATTTTGGATCCTAGCGTGCGCTTGCCTTGAGACCAGTTGAACGTAAGAGTGTATTATTTGGTTGTATCCATGTAACAAACTACAGCTTAGCAGGCTTTTGTTTCTTTCAGCCCCGCCCGTCACTTGGTCGAACATGCATCTCAGGAAGAAAACCGATTCGCCGACAGGAGTGATGTGATGGTCACCAGTACCGAGAATGAATATTTGTAGCCAGTTCCCATGACATCGGCCCGAGATACCGATTTGGTAATTCGGTAAGTACGGGTTTCGAGATGTACCCGTTGCGGTCCAGATAGGGGACGATGTTGGGCGTGAAGGTTGTCCTTTGTTGGGGGCGGGTGAGGTGAGCCCAGGTCCGAAGCATTGCGCTGGGGTCAGAGTAAGGTGGTGGAGGGCCTGAATTTCCCTTGAAATGCAACCTGCTCAGTCCCTGGCGGTGAAATGGCTCGGCTTCCTGTTCACCTCCTTGACATGGCAGCGTGTCTCGTGGCCCCGAGGTTACAACTTCGATTGGTGATTTGAATAGTTTTCCAGCTGCCTTGGCTCTGAGTGTAATTTCATGACGGGTTCGACACAGTCGTCTGGGACACCGTGTTCTGCAGGAGAAGCGGAGATGGTGTTTGATCTCTAGCGAGGCTGGCGAGTCGTCAGGGTCTTCACCAAAGATGCCAAAGTACAGTGAGTCTGCTTTGTCTGTGCGGTGTAAAATTCTTGGAGTGAAAAAGGGTGGCACAAATGTCATTTCGAAACCTTCTACCTATTTACCAATGTCTGGTTTGTTGCTGAAAGTGTGGCTTGAAATCTGTTGCAGCGCTCCCAACAATCCAATCAATCCAATCCAGGCCTAATGATTGGATTGAATTGATGCCTTTCCGAATAATTGATTGATTGGTGCCCCGGGAT